>VZDJ01000302.1:4695339-4854602 GCA_008694505.1 Cyanoderma ruficeps
CTCTCTCTCTCTCTCTTTCTGTTTCTCATTTGTTACCTTCCTGCTTATTTTTTTGAACACCGCTTTGAAAACAAGCACTTCTGAGCTCTAGAGATGCTTGAGTGAGTTTCATGGTGGAAATGTTGGAGAGTGGCAAGAAAAGAAGTAAGGATTGCTGCTGATTGGCCTAGCAATAAATGGAAAAGAAATATTTTTAATTCTCTGAAACTAGCAATCGCATAAGGGAAAAGCTCTTGACCCAGTTCTTTTTTATTTTCCTATAAAAAAGCTGATATTTTAAGATGAAAATGATATCCCTAGGAAATCCAAGACCTTTTTTTTTCTAATGCAATTCAGGTTTCTTCTTGAAGCTGCTGGCATTAGTGTGATTTATGTGGATATACTGGTGCTGAAAAGTACCGAGAGTGTTATGTCATATGCTGGTAACTCCAGAAATGTTTTCCTTCATCCAGCAGCATACTGAATGCATGTTATTGGGTTTTCCTTACATACTTTGTTGGATATTGTAACTAATTATTTAAATTTTTGAAAACAGTGACTAAACTCATTCATTTTTAAAGATGACTAAGGACAGGAAGCAGTAGAAATTTGTACCTCAGTCCTGCTATGCAGCCAGACTGTAAAGGCCAAGTGTCAGAATAACTGTATAAAATATTGAGGTGAAAAATCTGGGAGAAATAACTTATTCAGCCATTTTCCTCAGGTATCCTTGGAGAAATACTATTTTGAAGTACAAAAGAGCCTGAGTGCTGAGAAGCTCCTTGGTAAGAGCAAGAAGACAGAAACTACACTACACGGACAGAGTGGAATTCCAAAATAATTAACAGATCTATTCCTTTCTCTATTCCTTTAACTCAATCCAGTCCAACAGAACTGTTAGAGCAGTTCATTCAGTCCAACAGAACTGTTAGAGCAGTACATTAGGATATGAGATATGGACTGAGATTTCATCTCTAGTTTAATTAATAAACTAATGGTTAATCCAGGGTGATCCAAATGATCTCTAAAGGGCTATTTGCTAGCTTGTTAATAATAATGAGTTTCTCTTTCTAAAATATATTCTTGGTAAATAATTAATTGCTATATTCTCACAAAAGGACAAGAGTTAGTAAATAATTGTTTTTTACAAATAGGGAAAAAGGGGATAGGAGGTGAAATCTCAAGTGGGATTCTTTTATTTTACACAACTCATCCTCCTCTATAGAACCGAAGATTAATGGATGACATGCTGCTATTTTCTACTTCGAAATACAGCAATATAGGATTTAATCTTTTTGTTGCCATGACACCGACCAAAAAATGGGTCAGATGTGGCGTTAAAGAAAGATTTTAACTGAATTTTTTAATATATCCATAAGGCCTCTTTTATGATGTCTGTACATTTTAGTTTATCTCTAATACACACATATAGATCTACATATTCTGATCTATTTATTCTGTAAATATATTTTTGATACAAAGGACAAGCTAATCTTTCTTTTGTAGATGGTGAACCAAAAACCCAAACAAATAGTTCCTCAGGGTGGAGATGGAGAGATGCTAGTGCAGAATATCAGCTACTAGCTAATACCATGGTCTAGATGATCAGCAACACATTAGTGTTCAGCATGAGAGATCTTTGTTCCATACTGACTGCAATTTTGGCATTTATTTGAAGAAAAGGGCTACTAGAGTATTAGTGCTACATTGCTTAAAGAGCAAATAGCATGCAAGAGGCAGGATGAATGGGCAGAGTGGCTTGGACTGAAGAAGATAGAGTCACACATTGAAAATTAATCTCTGGAATCTTTAAATTATGGATTGCAATGAAGGAGAAATCAGTGAATGGATTTAAAAAGTCTGCTGGCTTATTTAGATTGATTTATATAGGAAAATTCCTGCAGGTGCATAAAGATAATATACAATGAGTTTGAGGAGAGACATAGTGGAGACAGATTCATCTGCAATAGGTATGGAGCCTAAAAAGAACATAAAGAAATCAAAGGAGGGCAGAGAAAAAAGACAAGACTTTCAAACAAACCATGTGTTCAAAGAGAGGGGAGAATGAGAAGAAAAACTGGATTTGAACCAATCAGCTGAAAGACCCTTCTTAATAGCAGAAAGAAGGTGTTCCAAACAAATGTTAATGAGGAAGACAAATACCCTAATGTCTGATTTGTGAAGTGGTGTATGGTTCTGTGTAGGTTCTCTTATATTTACATAGAAAATAAGCTTATTAATAAATTCCAGTGGCTTTGTTTAGAATTCTTCCATGTAATAGCTTGTTCTATAATACATCAGGCAGAGAAAAAAAGGTGCTGAAATCTCAGCCAAAGGAATATTCTGTTAGGGAATAAAAGCAGATATTTCTAGGCACTTCTAGATATCTTTTCCTACACTGTTTATTTGATAGTGTAAAGGCATGAAAAGCCTGGACTCCATCTTAACTAAAATCAATCCACTGCTAAGTTTTTGCTGTTATAGCTTTTTAATCTCTGTGCTAATGTAATTAAAAATATATATAAATTAACTGATTAGCTTGCACCTTTTCTATGCAACTTCTTCCTGAAGAGATCTCTAGAATATATTACTTACCAGAAACAAACTTTTAAACTTGCATAGGGAGCAATTGAAATTAGTGTGCTAAATGGGAACCAGGTAACAGTGAAAGGAAAGTAATTTTCTACTCCCTATACCATTCAATCTGAAATGGCAAAGGAAAAATTACTGGTGCAAACTTGGTGAAAGGAAACTTCACTTCTGATAAAAACTCAACAGTGGAATTCCAAACTGCCACTTAACACCTTCTATTAACTGAAAATCTTGTTTTGACTGGTTATTAAAGGACAAGTAATATCCTTAATTTATGTGTATGTTTGCAATGATGATATGGCATTATGCCTTTGCATTTTTATTTATGTCGAAGGTAAATGTATTTTGACAACAGATATCTTTGTCTTGAATGAAGTGAGAAGTTACAGCAGGCAGACTGGGATGATCTCTTATGTACAGTGCCACTGTATTTTGCAAGCATTTAATTATGAGGTTTTGGTAAATAATCCTTTAACAAGGTCTAAATTTTGACTAATTAAACCCATATTTTGATTGCTGCATTTAACAGAGTGCACAAAGTGGTTGTCTTCAACACTGAGGTAAATCATGTGTTCACTGCTCAAATTTAATGCTCAAGATTGAAAGATATAAAAAATGGATCAAGTTTTCTTTCCCACATGAAGCATGTAGGTGTGTGGGAAAGATGGGAAAGGTGAAGAGGTTTGACAAAAGTCGGTAACATAGGTTGCTGCAGCCTGAAGCTGAAATAACTAATCTCTTGGTGACTTGTGTGGGGTTTTTATTCTGTATTGCCTAGCAAGTCATAAAAAAATCATACCTTAAGTATTCTAGCCAGCTGCCACATTTATGAGTAAGGTCTTATTCTACAAAACTAAAGATGGACAGGTATAGAGATACCTATTTCTGTACAGCAGACAGTAAATATTTATTCACAGCTGGAAGGTCAATTTCAATTACCTGAAAAAAAAAATCCAATTCAGCCATTTCTTTGGCCAAGGGGGAAAAAAAGAAAAAAATACCAAGGCAAAGAAACAGTAAATTATATTGAGGAAAAATTAAAAAGCAGGAAGACAAAGGCCTTACTGCATTATGCCTCAGTCAGGCCTTATCCTGAAAGGTGTTTGGTGAGTGAATTGACTGCTATTTGTTTTAAAATTTACATTTCGATTACATGAATTCAAGTAGTGCAGATAATCCATACAGGTAAAAAAGAAAAAGAAATAGAAAACTGAGTCAATATTGCATTTTCTAAGACCATAATCACCATATTAGGTGATTATTATAAGTTTTTTGCAAAGTCTTGCAAAATACAATGTCATACATGCAATAACTACTAAAAATGATCATGTTTAAGAATCCTGCATTTTCTAGCACTAGAGGCCACTTAAACAGCAATTAAGAGCAGGAAACTGTCAAAAGATATTTTTGTACATCTTTTATAGGATATCAATATACAAATGGAAAATGAGGAGGACCAGAAATGTTAGCCTGAGTAGAGTGTTCCTTGAAATGTTTCCTGATTCTTGTTTCAGTACACTACTGAGTGTAAAGCATATCCTTGTTACCATTTTATTTTATCTTAAGACATTAAGATGTAGAGATGCCTCTGTAGTCCGTGGTGAAGACCATGGTGAGGGAGATGTCCCTTTGCAGCACATGGAGGTTCATGGTGGAGCAGAGATCCACCTGCAGAGAACCACCTGGAGCCCATGGAGAAACCTAAATATTAGGATATCTAGTTTAAAAATTGTGAATGTTTTTTGTGTGCTGAAGATGTTTTTCCTATATTACAAGTTAGGCAAATATTAGGTAAAATCAAATAGAATCCATAACATGGGTGTGAGATGCACTGTTTCTCAAAAAGAGTGCTTATACTGCAAAATTTGACTCTTGTTTGCTGTAGCTGGCTTTCCTTATTAAACCTATCACAGAAATTGCTTCTGCTCACTAGGCAGGAAGACCTATGCCATAAGGATGTCTGTCCCTACTTTTGAATAAAATGGATTGTGACTTGCATTTTCTGCTTAACTCAGTGTTGTCAATATATGTTAACTTTTGCTCTGAGCATGCCTAGTGAGTGGTGCCCATGAGGGAACACAGTGCTAACAATACCTAAACCACGAGCCTCTAACAGCTCTATGAACAAGACAACAGTTGCATCAATTGGTGCAGTATGTTTTTTTTTGCTGATGCAGAGCTTTGACACCTAACGAAATTGCTTTTTAGGAACAGCTGACCTGCTTAGTGCCATGGGAAATTGTAGGTAACTGTGTTCTGCCCAGGGAATTTAGCTGCTGAGTTTGCATCTTAATCTGTGTATTTGTCTCCTCCACAGAGAGTCCCAACAAAGAACTAGTGGCATCTCTATGCAAAATTCCATACTGGGTAAAGGATGAACTCTTACTATTCCCCAAAGAGTTTCAGAAAGCATTAGATATCTCAAGCCTATTATAATTTACTATCCACAGCCATAAATACACACCACTTTATCCCTGAGCTCCTCCTACAGTTACATATTTAAATTCCATTTCCAGTGCCTTTATTCAAAATTAAGTGTTTACACTTTTTTTCTCAGCTCTTCTAAACAAGTAGAAGGAGGCTAAATTCAATGGATCAATTATTAATATCAAATTCCTCACTCAGTTCCGAGACCTGACTGAACAATTGCCCACAATAGTTTTGTTATTGCCTGAGTTCCTGTCCAAGATTTTATTATTGTCTAAGTTGCAGGGGATGATGGATCTAACGTGGTTCTGTACAGCTTCTGAGTAGGGAAGGAAGTTAAAGAGAATTTTGCACAGTATACATGTTATCCAGCTGGGAGATTTTCCAGTCTGCCTGATCTAATTACCTTTATTATCACCTCTGCAAATAAAAGAGTTCAGCTTGTCTTTTTGTGGCTTCGAGAATGCAGGCATTTGATGGCTGCATGGAATACCTTCATTTCAGGGTTTGAAATATGGAACCATAAATTTATTGAGTCACACAGACACCACAACTATCTGATTGTGGGTTTTGGAATGATTAGGTTTGGATTTGCTGCTACCTGCTTCAGATGAGAAAGATGTGGGTGCATATTTACTTCTCTCAGTCTCTGTCTCTGTGTAGAACAGGATTTTTTTCCCTTTTTCCCTAGTGCATCATATCTCTGCGTGGTGTATCTAATTGATTTTTCTATTTCAGAGGATTGGAGCTTTGCCAGTCTTGTAGGGTCTGCCTGAAGCTTTTTATAGACTTCTGCTTCCTGCTCCCTTTGCTTTCCTTGCAAGTATTTTCCTATTGTCGGATTTTCTGTATTTAAGTAGTTTTTTATTTAATTTTTGTCTTGTTTAAGCAGGAGATGAAAGGAACTGCTTCCTTCAGGTTGCTGCTTTGGGAGGCTTTCCAGGACAGGAGGGTGGATCTCTAGTCTTTCTTAGAGCAAGAGATAAAGACAAGATCAAGGGCCTGCTTTGCTTATGTTACAGGGAAGTCACAGGTAATTAAAGAGAAATTGAAAATGTATGAATGTGTGACAGAAAGAAAGCAGAAAAACATTTAAAGCAGTTTATAATAATGTAACTGTAATGAGATTATAGCTTTTTACACAGAACCTGGCTTATGCCCTCCGTAAGAACAAGACAATCTTGAAGACTTGATAAGCTGCCTTAGCAAGGGGAAGGCTGCTGAGGTTACTAAGGGTGCAAAGAAAGCAGTTTTTGGTGTTTTCCTTCTATAAATCTCTGCTGCTATTTTCAGAAGGCCTGTGTTCTAACATGGATAATGTATCTCTTCCTAGGACCACTGCATGTTTTGATTACTATATAGAAGGAAAGGAAAGGTGAACAGATGAAAGGAAAAAAAAAATCAGAAGCTATTTTTCTTTTCCTCCCAGGTATTCCAGACAAAAAAAAGGGTTTAAGTGCATCCATGTTCATCCAGGAGTTTCAACAGCTTCATAATCTTGGCTGAATTTTTACTCAGGCTTTAATATGTGTAATAAAATCAACTTAATCTGAGGTCACAGCAGGTGTGAAGGAAGCTTTTCTCCAATTAAATTACATTTTAACTTTATTTGACCAAGTCCATAGTTTGGTACTGATAAGTGAAAACTAAAATAAAAGTGGTATTTTAAACCTTATACACATGCTTAATAATGGAAGCCTAGAGAATTTGTATTGTACTAGCTAGATTTTTTTTCTTTAAGGTAGATAAGGGGAAAAAAAATGAAGCTAAACAATGTGTGCATAAAACTTTTGCAGCATGGAATGTGATTTAATAGGTTACTGGTAATGAAATGAAGGTATTAGCTGATGAGAAATTAATATTATAAGAAGCTGAAAAAATGAGGGACTTTGGTATTACTTACAAAATAGGTTGTAGTTCCATGTTATAGAATGTATTCAGTTGTGGCATCAGGCTATTTGATCAAAGCACTAATGAAAAAGCAAAATGGGTAAGAGCATTCTCTCAGTTAAAACTGATCTAAACTTTCTGAAGGACTGACTTGTTCAACATGTTTTTCATCATGCACTTATCATTCATAACTAGAACCTGGCATGGCACAGGCCTTTTGCATCATAACTTCCTTGTTTTTTGTCAAAAATCTAGTCCTCTAATGTCAACAAGAAGCTGCTGCTCTCATTTGGGAGAATATATCCCTTCTGTAAATTCGTTCACTTAGGTTAAATTCTTTCTTTATGTTGTAGAAAGATTTTTCTTCCCTAAGTCTCAATGCATGCTGCTTCAGAACTCAAGACATACACATTTTATAACCAAAGGAGAAAATACTCTTTTAGATTTCCCAGTATGAACAGCCAGAATCAGCCAGAAGAGAAATTGTCCACTTAATGATTTGTCCACCCTTATAATTCCAGCTAGACTCAAGAGTTAGATCTTCTCAAGTACTGGAAAAGAAACCTCATTAAAGAGGAAAAACTTTGAAAGTTTGAAGAATGAGATATTATGTCACATCTATACTCTATTATTAGAATACAGATATGAATCTGGACAGCTACTATGAATGGATTGGGAGCAGCCCTGCCGAGAGGACTTGGGGGTACTGGTGGATGAGAGGCTGGACATGACCCAGCCATGTTCATGCACAGTCTAGAGAGCCAAACACGTGCTGGGCTGTACCAAAAGCAGTGTGGACAGCAGAGTGAGGGAGGTGATCCTGCCTCTTTACTCTGCTCTGGTGAGACCTCACCTGGAGTGTTTCATCCAACTCTGGAGACCCCAGCACAGGAAAGACATCAACTTGTTTGAGTGAGTCCAGAGGAGGCCACCAAGTTGACCAGAGAGATGCAACACCTCTCCCATGAGAAAAGGTTGGGAGAATTAGGATTGCAATTCTGCCTGGAGAAGAGAAGGCTTTGAGGTGACTTACTTGATCTCTTCCAGAAGGGAGTCAATAAGAAAGATGGAGAGAGTGTATTTACAGGAATACGTCTTGTGACGTAACAAGCTGAAAACAAACTGAAGAAGAGCAGGTTTACATTAGTTATTAGGAAAAAATATTTCTTGTGAGGGTGGCGAGGCACTGGAACAGGTTGCTCATATTTCCATGTCCCATCCATGGAAATATTCAAGGCCATATTGGATGGAGCTCTGAGCAATCTGTTCTAGTGAAAGGTGCCCCTCCCCATTGCTGGTGAGTTGGAACTAGATGAACTTTAAGGTCCCTTCCAACCTTTCTGTGATTCTTCTTTCTTGTTGTACAATAGTAAGATGAGAAGAAAAGACATTACTGAGACAGGCAGAGACAGGAACTTCTTTGAATTTCTTCTGTTCTTCCACAACAAATAGGTATAGAGCATTTTGGATAGCACTACCCAAATTATCTCACCAGTTATATTGGTAGTGGCTAACTGACTAGCAATGAAATTAGGTGAGGTAGGGATAAAACTTACTTACTTTAAAAGAACAATAGAAAATTAGTTTTTTCCGTGCATTTTCATGTTTTTCATCTTCTTACCAGTTATTATATACATCACTTTTCTTATCAGAAGAAAAATTCAGTGAGATTACATGATTAAAGACTGTTCTCCACAAACACCAGGTGGGAAGCAGCACAACAGCAGGCAGGAGAACCCAAATAAGTGAGTCAGAGTCTGAATTCTTCTTAGTGAGTTTCTTCTAAGCAGATATCTGAATAGGCTAAAGTCCATCTCTTTACATTTAAAGATGTTAGTCATCTTTTCACCTTGTTCTCTCCTCTCAGAATTCCCAACTCCACTCTCTCATGATCACTGTCATATACACTGCCCCTCATCTTCACATCCCTGAACCGTTTTTCTGATTTGTAAGCGTGAGGTTCAGCAGTTAGTCTTCCCTTTTCACCCCCTCTGTCACCTGTATTAGGAACTTGCCATCAATGTGCACTAGAAACACCTTGTGTCCTGATGTGTTGTCCTTTGAGCAGGCTTTAGAGTGGTCTTATTTCCCCATGAGAACCACAGCCTACAAATGTGAGCCTTCTTCCACTTGTCTGAAGAAGTTGTCACGCAGTCCTTTTTGCCCAGGATGTCTGCAGCAGACACACAGACCTTGGTTTTCCCTTTTTTTCCTACTGGTAATCCTCAGTTGGATCATCATGTGCCTCAGGGAAAAGGTCCACACACTCCCATTGATCTCTTACATAAAGAGGAACTTCCTTCCTTGCGCTCCCAGCCTCTCCTGCCTACAAAGCTTACAGCCACCCCTGGTAGCTCTCCAATGTGAGCTGTACTACCCCATTCTCATGGTTTCAGGAATTGGTAGCCTTGCCACAGCACCCTGACCCCTGATTAGTCACAATTGTGCACATTTGCTCCCCATGCTGCTTGTGTCAGTGTATACACACTCCAGAGTGGTACAAAGTTCTATTTCCCAGAAAAGGTACAAGCAAGATGACCCCACCCTGACAAAATACCCATAACAGACTGCATTCATTTACTCCCGTGAATGTGTTTTTAAAAGGAATTTCTCAGCTATCATAGAACTATCTATGGAGACTTAATTCTCTTTTTTATTTTTTTCTCAACTTAGAATTCTTAAGATAGCAGAGCAATGTCTTTCAGGAAAATCTTAAGGAAATGCAGCATACTCGTGCAGCAGGTTCATATATCGAAGATTTTTTTTTAAAAAAATTGTGTTCTAATTAACAAATATATTTTGTATTCCAGGTATAATTTAAACTACAGATAACAGGAGCAAAAAACCCAAACAAACCACCCATTTAACTGGGTGAAAGGAGCTGTGAAAGAAGTTTCATTCAAGTCGACCTTGAATATTATAAAATGGAAGAATAATTGAATTTCTTGAATTTATTTTATATATACATTTCATCAGTAAGTTGTGCTGTTTGCTATTGGACTTTGGGTTTTTTTATGAAGGATAATAGAAAATTTTCTGTATGAAAAACATAAGGTTCAAATACAAATGGACAGCTAATTTTTGATGTGTTTAATTTCCTTTTCCTTTAGTTAAGCTTATAATTCTTGATAAAATTTAGTCACTTTTTTCATCTATACTACATATTAAATGCTTTTTTTAAAAGAAAAGTCTAGAATGCCAATAAGTTAATTTTTTCTGGTCTATAAATAAGTCAGTTGATAGACAGTTGTTTACAATATGTCATTAAAATATAGAAACATTAAGTTTATATCATTACAAATAATCATTTTATATTTAGCATAGTAGCAATAACACATGAAAAAAATTGATGTCCAGAGAAAAATTCACACATTATTATTAATCCAGAAAAAGTATGTACAATTTAGAATAAGCCTACTTTTGTAGATGAATAGTGAATTTCAGTCAGAGGTAGATTGGTCATAATTGATAGGATGTATTTGTTTGTGTGAAATGAATCCTGATTATAAGGATTTTCAAAGCCATAAAAATCATACAAAGAATTTCTATTTGTATCACAAATGAAATTAATTTCTTGTTACCTATATATCTCATTTAATCAGGGAAAGTAAAGGTTTGTTCTGGAGACCTAAATCTTACGACTCGCTTATTGAGTAGTCCTACATGAACAGATTTTCAGTATCTCCCAAAGAAGAGGCTCTCCAGCAGATCTTTCTGCAGCTCCAGCTGTATGGAATTCCCAGGGCAGGTTTTAGAGACACTACTCTCCTCTTCTGTTGTGTTCCTGTTTGCTTTTGTGGTTTGTTTTTTTAACATTGCCTGCATACATTAGCTGGAGAAATGTACAGTGAATCATCGGGATAATTTATATAAACTCAATTCACATCTACATAGAATAAGAATAAAGTGGATTAAAAAGACAGGCTACTCAGTCTGAGAGGGCCAAGGAAGCCTTTTTCCCTGCTGAAATTTGAAGATATGGTCATCATATTCTACCCACATCATCACATTTGAATGGAAATTGTCATGTTGCTCACCTGTGTTTAAAGTTAAACTTATCCTCATTTCATGAACTCATCAGAAATTCCTATGCCTGTCAGTTTGAATGATACTATTTTCTATTAAAACTTCTCTGCTAGTCTCTAATCTGACATTATATTGTATTTAACTCTCTATAACTCTCTATTTGCTTTCATAGTAGTGATGTATTTTATTTCTTTACTGTATTCAGATTTTCATCTGTATCTGAAAAATAAAATTATTTTATGGCTTTTTTCTTATGTGGCTCACTTGACTGATTCCAAATTTCTCATCAGCATACACATTATCCTGGTGCGCAGTTAAATTTTCAATAAAGTATATATTTCTGGATTCTCCTAACAATGAACTGAGAAAAGCATCACTTTCTTCCCCAACCTCTCAGTGTTTGTCTTTGCAGGTATTGCTCCTTCCTTAATAACTGAAATGAATCTAGGGTACTCTAATTACAACAGTCAATTTATATTACATGATTTAATCATGAGACGAGAACCTGCATAATGATTTACTTCTGTGTAACTCCACATATATCAACTGGTGTCAGAAGAAAAGACTCCTCTATTTTTTTCTCTTGTATTTCTCATATTAGCTCACAGACAGAGCTATAAAACAGTGCTGTTGGATGTAATCCAAGTATGTGAGATTAGTGCCATAGTATAAGGGGGAAAAAAAAGGCAAAGAAAAAGATCCCGAACATTTAGACTTAATTTCTAAATAGCAGCGGGCTGAGTTGAGAAGAGAACTTCAAGATGATGCTTCATACAACAATGGACTGTCACAAAAATCAGTTGTTCAATGGAACTTTACATGCAAACCTTAGAGACAAAGAGATTCCCCTTTGCAGAGCTCAGTTATTTCTAAGAAATATTAAAGTCAGAAGATAGACATGCCACAATACCTATTACTTATAAATATAACTTTCCATGGAAATGGAAATATTTTGTTCAAAAGTTGCTAATATCAATAAACATTAAACTGGTCTTTAAATAAATTCTTTACAATGTACACCAAATGGAATAAACAATATTATGTTTTTATAATAACAATACAGTGCTAATTCTGGCAAACTGTGCCCATTTTTATTGGGATTGAGTTAGTTTTGATCATAGTTTCTAGTGTGGGGCTGGGGTTTTGATTTGTGTTGGTATCAATGTTATTAACATAGGCATATTTTAGTTATTGCTGAATAAGGCTTACACAGAGCCAAGGTCCTCTCCTTACCCCACCCCACCAGAAAGCAGACTGGGGATCTGCAGGGGTCTCACACAGCTGGGACAGCTGACCCCAGCTGACCAAAAGGATGTGACATACCATAGGGCATCATGCTCAGCACATAAAGGCGGGCGAAGGAGAAGGGGACATTCAGAATGATGGTGTTTTGTCTCCCCAAATACAAAAGGATATAAAGGCCTGCTTTCCTGGAGATGGCTGAACCACCTGCCCATGGGAAGTGGTGGATTGATTCCTGGTTTAAATTTGCCTTTATGCTTGGCTTTTGCTTTATTTATTAGACCGTCTTGATATATAGACAAGTGTTTTCCCACTTTTACCCTCCCAATTCTCTTCCCCATTCCAATGTGGTGGGAGGGTAGCTGGCAGTGAGAGGCTGTGAGCTTAGTTCCCAGCTGGAGCTGAGGTCAAACAACAACATAAGTCTTGAACAAGTTTCTAAGAAAGCCATTAGGTAAAACAGTGAATCTAGTGATTACTTCACACTCAGAGAAAAAAATCTTGTGGGTTGATGGCTGTACAGGAAATGATAAAAAAACCCTGGGTCGAATCTCATTTTCCAGTAGTTACATTGTTATGATACCTAGTCCTGAATATTTTCCTTACACTAACATATTTATATTAATAGTATTATATTTAATTATATATATAATTATATTTATAACATATACTATATAATAATTATATAATACACTGTTTTTCATCCCTTTCTTATTAGCTTATGCATGGATTTACTATGTTGACTTTGCATAATAAAATCTACAAAACTCACTGGACATTGCCCCACAATTGTTTGATACTTTCAATACAACTTACTGTACTGTTTAAATGACTATCATTTGATCTTTTACATTAATACTAAGAGAAGCAACCTCTATGGCTTTCAAGCAATATTCCTTAATGCTTTCCTATACAGTCATACGTGAGACACAAACACTCATGCAGGTAGATTTGTCACTGAGGAGCTTCATGGAACCCCATTGCATTAAGCATTCTGTCTGGTTTGTGGAAATTTTCACTGCTCCTTTTAGGACAAGATGTTCCCCAAAAGATTGTATTTCCCTGATGGATTAGCTTCATAGTGCATACGAGTTAGGCAAGGTAAATAAGGCACCTTGAATTTAGCACTGACAGACAAGAACTTGTGTCATATAGCAGTCAGGCTAGCATTTAAAAATAGCATCAAGAATAATTTATATATTATAATAAAATTCAAATTGAAAAGTGATTGCAATAATCAAATCCCAAGGTTCCATGATTGATGTGTGTCAGAAAGGGGAAGAATCTTTTTCCAGAGAGGAAAAAAAATATTAAAACCAAAAAAATGGCCCAAAGAAATCTCTTCTTTTTCAATAAATTTAGTCAGACTAAAACATAAGGCTTTACATAAATAAGAAAATAATATAAATAAATTAGCAATATGTAAATGAAATTCTGGATTTCTCTTCATGTCTCTTGACAAAATCCAAATTTGTCCTTAAGACAAATCCGAAGTCAGGCTTCTGGCTAGATACCAAGAAACCTTAAATATACCCCATGCCCACACCCAGAGGATAGCTGCGATTATCAATAATAACACAACTGGAGAGGCATTCAACAGGGAAGAGGACATTATTTTGTCTAATTTTTTATATCAGACTTTTTTCACACTGTCTTAGCAGCAGAAAATACTTCACACTGACCGAGGTTAGCTGCCAGAGAGAATATTAAAGGATAAATCCTGTGCACTTTAGGATTGTATTTTACTTAAGTGACTTTATCTTCATTACAATGGGAAGAAATTACACATATCTGTTTTGAAAAACATTACAAAACGGAAAAACAGTGGACAGAAAAGTACTAACACAAACAGAAATTTGCACTTATAAATGGTATTATAGTAAGAAAAAGGAAAAATTATAATTTATTAAGATATCATTATTATTTAGAAAAATCCCACTGTACATAATATGAAACAATATTTTTTTCCTAAAAGAAACAATGAGAAACAACACAAGCCTTTATAAACTGAATTTCTGCATTTGAATATCTTAATTTTTACTCTACATTCTGCACAGAATCAAGAACATCATACTTAGCTTCATACTTAAAATATCTATTCAAAATATTATTCACTCTAGGTGCATTTGGAGACAATTTTTAAAAATTTGCAAGACTAAACTGTCTTCAGTGTCTCGTGGAAGCCAATGCAGTAAGAGAGAAGAAGAATCAAAACTGCATGAATTACAAACCCAGCATGCAGTGTCAAGTCATTACAAATCCCATTGAGACCCCACTTGGTGGCATCGCTAAATCTAAAACTACATGGCATATATGAAAATATTGACTCTTGGTAATCTACTTATAGCATGTTTCCTTCTGAAAACCACTCTAAAAAGTGTAGAAATCATTTGGATAATTGCAAATATCAAATCTTCCAAATTGTAAATTCAAAATCTTCCAATTAAAAAAAAACAAAAAACAAAACACACCAAAAAACCACAAACCACAAAAAAAACCCCAAACCACCAAACCCAGAAACAGATCTAAAGGATGGTGGCATTTAAGACTCGAAGGAAGAAGTTCTTAAACAGAACACAGAAAAAATGTTCCTGGTTTTGACTGGTACTAGCCTATTAAAATCAACTAGAATTGTTTTATTTATCTATGGCACAGAATAAGCACTGGAATAATATCAGATGGAGCTACATTTATCTAAATAAAAACCATAAGAAAATTCCAGAACATACACAAAAATGTATCTAAAAATCTTCAGACTGGTTTAGGCCTCTTCTTTTTCATAGGTTGAATAAATGAAAATATATTCTTTTGAACAATGGAAGCTAGATATATGAAATACTGTTTCACAATTCCTTGCTTAAAATCTTGACTCTGCCCTTTTCCCAAAGCAAATGGTGGACCCATTAGGAGCTAATTGTGAAATCTGGCAGTGCAGTCTGTGAGATGGGTTAAAAGGGTAGGAGTGAAATTTTCCCTTCCTGGATTAACCTCTACATTTAGTCACATCACAATCTTAAAGTAAAGAGATTTTTCTCCTGCTAAAGAAAGATTTTCTACCTTTACAGTCTGCAGTCCAGACTTGTAGAGTTAGATTATCCTGAAAATTTTATTGAAGGAAGGTATAATCTGTATAAATATGACTAAAACACACACAAAATTTTTTTTTAAATATTTGAGTTTTCATTTTTTAAATAATGGAAGATTAGAAACAACATGTAAACAGTTCTTCATCCTTGTAAATCCTTTTCTCAGTCAAATCAGGAGCCTTCCAGGCAGAATCACAGAATCAGCTAGGTTGGAAAAGTCCTTTGAGACTACTGAGTCCAACCCATGACCTAACATCACCTTGTCAACTAGACCATAGCACCAAGTGCCATATCCAAGTCTTTCCTTAAACACCTCCAGGGATAGTCATTCTACCACCTCCCTGGGCAGACCATTCCAATGCCCAGTCACCCTTTCTGTGAAGAACTTCTTCCTTATGTCCAACCTAAACCTCCCCTGGTGCAGCTTAAGACTGTGTCCTCTTGTCCTATTGCTGGTTGTCTGGGCAAAGATGCCAGCCCCCACCTGGCTGCAGCCTCCTTTCAGGGAGTTGTAGAGAGGGAAAAGGTCTCCCCTGAGTCTCTTTTTCTCCAGGCTGAACAACCCCAGCTCCCACAGATGCTCCTCACAGGACTTGTGCTCCAGACCCTTCACCAGCTGCATTGCCCTTCCCTGAACACTCCAGCATCTCAGTGTCCTTCCTAAATTGGGGGCCCAGAACTGGACACAGCACTCAAGGTGTGGCCTCACCAGTGCCCAGGACAAAGGGAGAATGACTGCCCTGGTCCTGCTGGCCACACTAATGCTGACACAGGCCAGGCAGGATGCTCTTGGCCTTCTTGGCCACCTGGGCACACTCTGGCTCATGTTTTGGCTGTCCATCAGTACCCTCAGGTCCCTTTCTGGCCGCTGTCCAGTCACTCTGTCCCAGCCTGTAGCGCTGCAGGGGTTTGTTGCGGCCAAAGTGCAGGACCTGACACTTGGTCCTGTTGAACCTCATATCCTTGGATTGCGCCCATCAATCCATCCTGTCCAACACCCCTGCAGAACCCTCCTACCCTCCAGCAGATGATGACTCTTCCCCAACTTATTGTCATCTGCAAATTTGCTAGTGGTAGACTCAATCTTCTCAGCCAGATCATCAATAAAGATATTAAACAGGGCTGGGGATGATGCTGATCCCTGGAGGACACCACTGGAGGCTGCCAGCTGGATGCAGCACCGTCCACCACCACTCTCTGGGCCTGGCCAGCCAGTCAATTCTTAACCCAGCAAAGAGTGCTCCCATCCAAGCCTCGGGCTGCCAGCTTTTCCAGGAGTGTGCTATGGGAGACAGTGTCAAAGGCTTTGATGAAATTCAGGTAGCCAACATCCACAGCCTTCCCTGCATCCACCAGGAAGGTCACACAGTCATACAAGAAAATCAGGTTGGTCAAACAGGACCTGCCCCTTCTAAATTCATGCTGCTGGTTAGGCCTGATCCCCCAGCTGTCCTGTAGGCGCTGTGTGAGGACACAGATGATTTGTTCCATACTTTGCTGGGCACTGAGGTGAGGCTGACAGCCCTGTGCTTTCCTACTGATCCTTCTTCTAGCCCTCTTATAGATGGGTATCACTGGGGCCAGCTTCCAATCTATGGTCCCACAGACTTGTGAAATCTGGGTGGCTAAAGAAGTCACTAACTACTTCCTCCTGGATTACAGGGAGGCTATTCTTCTCCCTGACCCCATCTACCACCTCAGAAGGCCAGCTGTCCTGAGGATGATGTATCTTATTGTTAAAATCTGAGGCAAAGAATGTGTTAAGTACCTCAGCCTTTTCCTCATCTTTGGTAACTATATTTGCCCCTCCCCATCCAATAAAGAACAGAGGTTTTCCTTGCCCCATCTTTTGCTGTTAAAGTATTTATAAGAACATTCATTATCCTTTATAGAAGTGGCCAGATTAAGTACCCTTTTTATCAACTTCACAGCCATCAACCTGGACAACCAGCAGTGGGTAATAATCAGAGGGCTTAATTGGTTCACACAGTCTTCTGGTATAAGAGACTATACCTCCATCCACCCCATACTTGGGCTCCAAGGAGGCAGCAAACTTCCCTGTGGGGTGGGTCCAGTCAACATACAGGGCCCTCAGTTCCTCTCAGAAGGGAGTCACCTACTACAACTACCCTTCTTTTCTTCTTAATAACTGAGGTTGTGATCCATCTGCTAGACCAAGTGCAAATGGGGGACTCCCCAGAGATTTTTTTTTTTAATTTAGTATCATCTGCCTGAGCCTCTAGATCAGAGACTCATACCTATTCTGTTAGGGTATCTGGGGTTCTGGAGTCAATTCCTTAATCTCCCTTACCAGGGACTCTTTTTCCTTCCCCCCATCTACTGGGTGTCCTCCTGCCTGATTATAAGAGGGTCAGGAGTCCTCTGACTTCTGAAGAGCTTCCCTCAGGGTTGGAAGGGTACAACTCCACCAGTCTCTTTCTCTTTTGCTCTCTCTGATTCCCCTTAGCCTTTCCACATCCTTAAGCTCTGTAACCAGACAGAGAAGATCATTCACCAGCTCACACTGTACACAGGTGCCTTTTGCAATGTCCTCAAGTACCAACACCAAGCTCAGACACTCCCTACAGCCAGTGGCAGACAACTGGGTCCTTCTGTGGGGATCTGTCAGGGTTAGCACAGTCCTGGGAGCAGCAGTAGCTGTGGTTTCTGGCTGCTTATAAACCACTGCTGAATCAAGCAGGCAAGAAAAAAACAAAACAGGACAAAACCCAACCAAAACAGCACACTCACCTAACACAAAACACATCACCAAGAGCCAGGAGGCTGCCTGCACTCTTCCTACTCACCCTAGCCAAGTGATCTGCCATACCACACCCCAGTTCACCATACTCCCTGCAACTGCTTAAATCTCCTGCAAATGGTCCTGGCACCACCCCTTGCTTGCCTGATTGGCTGGAAAAAAAAACCCAAAAAAACTCTGCAACGCCCTCAGGGCCTTAGGGAAGAACCTATCTGGCTGCTTCCTGCATCTCAGACTGTTGGGCTTCCTGTGAGCTACAGACCCTCAATCCTTGCTATGAATCTCTCTCTTAAGACCTCCCAGAAATGGTGCAATCTGGAAGCATTTCCCTGCTAAACAGGCTCATTCACTCCCTGCTGACATGGCACAACCTGACACCTGTTACCAGTTTTTACAAAATGATAAAAATACTCAGCTGAGAGGTCATACCGTCCGTCTCACCAAGACTGAAGATTTGCAAGTAGGAATCACATAATCTCAGATAATAAATAAAGTGATATTTTAAATAATGAGTACAAAAGCCAGAAAAATAAGTGCCCATAAAATATTCTTCTTATTTCTAAATTTCTAAATCAAGGCTTGATATTCTTTTAAATTGTTCAAAGAAAATAATGTTTCAACCTGTATTAAGCAGAACTGTAAATTCATATCACTGAAATATCAAACTATTTAAAATGTGAAGGATTATGATAGTTTTTTTATTTATACTATCTCATGTTTTGCTATTGTCAGCAGTGCTTGTGAACACTGACAAAATCTTAACATTCCCCCTGTAAAAAACTTTTCCATTTTCTGTAACCATTTGGACAAGTTTGTTCTGAAAGTTATAGACTATTGTGCTTGTTGCTACTCATGTTTATTCTGAAATCATCAGCTGGTGTAGATAGAAACCAGTAGAGAACTCATCCCATAGCTCTGACAATATGCTGTACCACATCATTATATATTTTCTGCATTTGGCAGTGAATCTCTTCTGTGAAAACCTTTGTAGCTGATTCTGATTAAAATCTGATCAGCTGTTTCTGATTAAAATCTCCTCCTAAAATATTTAACTGTTAAAAAGATGAACAAGACAGAACTGTGCCACATTTTCTCACACCAATCAGACTTGTTAAAAGAATGTGGGGCTTTTTTCTACCTGAAAGTATTTTTCTCTAATTGTTATTTATTACCCTGTTGTTTAGGTAACAAAAATCACTCAACAGTGATCCACAAAGTTAAAGTAAGTTTTTTGGTGACAAAATTTGGGAGCATTTTTTCAGCTGCTATTTTTTTCACAAGCAGAGAAACCTTTATTTTTTATTTACAGAAGCATTAATATTGTAGGAGTGTGCTTTGTGGAGTTCCTAATCATAAGACCAAAATATTGTCCAAATAGGTAAAGAAGTTCCTTGTCAGTGAGGGTTGTGGCCAATACCTCTTGGTCAGTTACTGAAAGAAAAAGAGAAATAAATCACGATGTATAACTTTATATTTTCATTGTAGGATTACTATTGGAATTTTTAAGAAATAGAAAAAACACATTAATATTATTAGAAATTGTATCATTTTTAATACATGATATTAAATAAAAAATGTCTATTTCAGATTTTTTCCCCAAAAGCATGTGATATCTTAATTTTCTACATTTCCCACATGTTTTTGTGCTTTTAGTTAATAATATTATCAATTTTTTTGAAAATGTTGTATTTAGCAGAACTTGCTGCTCACTTATAACACTAGTGTATTCACTAACACAAGATGTTCATTTAGAAATAAATAATGAAAAGAAAATGTCTGATTCAATTCACTAATGTTTGATATTATTTCTCACAGGAAGTTACATCCTTTTTTTTTCAGGTGATGAAGACAAAATGAGGTAGATCTTTGCAAACACTGTTAATATAAACAGTTTTTCTAGTACTGGCTTTCAAACAGGTACACTTTATTTCCTTGCTAGTGCTCACTGTCTCCTAGGAGATGGATCACGTTGTCAAAGGCTACGTGGAACTAAAAATCAAGACAAAAATTATTGACTGAATTGTTGTGAGTTTTTTTTAATATCTACCTTCCGCTCAAGCAAAACAAGGAATCTGGATTATAATAGCAACATAGACATGGAAATCCAAAAATAATTAGCCCAACCATCTGTTTTGCATTTAACTGAACGAAAGAATACCAGGATAGCATGAAGTTGAAGAGGAAGAAGGAGGAGAACAAACAAACAAACAAAAAACCCCCACAAAATAAAGACAACTTCATAAAGAAAAAGCATTTAATAGTTAAAGACAATATGTACCAAACTGCAATTAGTACCGTGGGGTAAGTGAATACGACCATGAAATAGTACCACTGAAACACCAGGAATCTTGTGACCTCAGCACAGTCCCATTGCTGCAGGTCTGTTCCACAGCATCAAACACCTGCATTTGGATCTCTTGTAACTGGGGGCCACTATCCACCCACCTTTCCTTGGGCTGGAAAATTCTCAGGATGGCTTGTCAAGGGGCAGAGGACCAGGAAGGCACTTGTGGAGACGAGATGAAAAAACTGTAATTCTCAAAGCTTAGCATCCCAGGAAAGCTGCTTGGAAAACATTGAAAAGAGCAGAATAGGTTATTTTATATTTTTTTGTTTTTACAGAAGTCAATGGACTCCAGAGTATTCTCACACCACATTTCTGTTTGCACAATCAATGTTTTCCAGTGAAAAATGTCTTCATTTGGGGAATTCCTGGCTAGGATTCTATAAAAAGGACATTTTAAGTATTAGCTTCTCCACTCACTTCCTGATAAAAAATATTTTGAGATGCCCAAAGAATGAAGAGAAGTAGTTATCAACTGCAGTGATGCATTATTATCATTATTATGTCTTTGAAAAAGTTTAGGCAAAGAAATATGATTTTTCTCCTTTTTGCACTGAAGTAATTTTTTACTAAATATATTTTTCCTCCTGAAGAATTATGTTTTGTAAAACATGGTATTTTTCCTGTGGTGTTTGCGTTGTGCCCTCTTTTCCTCTCTGACTCACACATGCACAAACAAAGCCACGTGCACATATATGCTCATGTACAATCTTGACTGCTCTTCCAGAGGTTTAAATGACAGCCAGTCTTGTTCCAGAATCCACCATTTTATGAGAAAAATACATTTTCTTTTTCCCCACAGCACTAAATGACTCAGAGAGGGCTTGTTTCAACATAGCTGTCATTGCACTGCCTTGCATTTCTGCCCACTTGCCTGGCTTGTGAAGGAGAGGGTGACGAGAATTCAGGAAAGATGACTGGGTGGTGGTGGTTGGTTTCTATTTGGAGGAAACTGTTTGGAAAACTGTAGAGTTCTTTTATCTGTCAATGATATAACAGAGTCTGACATGCCTAGCAGTAGGCAGAAGCAGCTGTCAGTAGTAGTATAATTTATTAGTATCTCTTCTTAAATAAGAGGGCTGACAGACTAACATGGGAGCAAAGGGGAAATATGCCAAGTTATCGTCTTGCACCTCAGGCTCATACTGCCAATAGCCCACTGTGGAGTGTACACAGCATTAAATATGTATTGATTAATTCTGTGGCACAGTCCACTGACTGCACTGATAAGGAAAATGGCTGAGGCATTGCATTTTCTTCTAGCTGAGAGTCCCACGCCCAACCTGCTGTCTTCCAGAATGCTCACCAGGAATAGCTAGAGTTGTCCACAAACAAGATGGCCTGGAAGAAGAAAAAAAAATTGTGCATGTTGCATAAAAAAAATTGAGAATTAAAGAAAAAAAAAAGTGTGGTGGATAAAAAAAAGTGTTTTAAAAATCAGGAACTAGCAATTGTTACTTAATATTTATATGAGAAAATAAATTTGGTTGATTACATTGTGCTGCTGGTGTTTAAGATGAGTGAGTATCATATATTAAAAAAGAAGAAATCAGTTGTCTGTGGTTATTGGATGAATATTAGTAAGTGCTAGTGAACAGAAAACATCTGCTTTTTTAGTTCCTACCACTGCTTTGGGAAGTGCTAGAAGGAAGATGACTCGTGCACTTCTCAGAGTGCCCCCACACAGTATCACACATGGGGTCCAATTCAATATGGACTTGTGGCAGCTTCTAAATATTATTTTAAATGTCAACTTTACAATCACTTTTAAAAAGCCAACGTTTCCTCACCTTAGTTCCTGAAACATGTGAGTTGTCTCGGTGGCTGGCGTTTTTGGGGGGAGGTTTTTCAGAGATTTTTGTGGGTTATATTTCTTTTTGTAGTTCATGAACAAAAAGTGACTTTAGTAATTCCATGGTAACAACTGGTAAATAAAAATAATGTCTTATGGCTGAATTCTGTGTTGTACTAAGGGACAATCAAAATACAAAATCCAGGCAGTTTTTAAGAGCTTATACTTCCAACTATCATGATAATGACTACAGGCAAGAGCTGCTTCACTACTTCAGGTTCATTATCTTTAAGAGTTTATTGAGAGTCTTTTAAAAGTGTTTGCCATGCAACAGAGAAATAGAAACTGAATTAACAATGGTCTCAGCTTGATAATGAAGCCAAAGAACAATTCCTAATTCAATCTATTGTTAATTGATACTGTGCTATAAATGTCGGAGTGAAAGGTAGCAGTGGTTTAAAGGAAGGCAAGTGGTTTAAAGGAAGGTAATGGTGTTGTTCAGATTCTCCATGAGCCTACAAAAAAGAGTGAAGTCTTATTCTGAAGTTGTTTTGTTTTTTTGTTTTTTTTTAAATTTTCTTTCTTTAATTCTCTTACCTGATGGAAATTCTCAGTCTTTAATAAGAACTGCACAAATCATTGTTTAATGCAGCTAAGATCTGGAAAATGTATTTCAGTGTATTGCATGCAAAGATTTTGCTGGACTTAATAGACAAGTAACTGCAACTTGTACTTGCTGGACTTCCAGAAATAAGCATATATATTAACATTTCTGCACTGGACTCATTCTTCCCCTCTACCCTCTCCTAGTGATAAAAAAGCAAATGTATTACTTAAACTTGTCCATTTAAATACATGGGTAAATTTGTTTGTAATTTAATTTGAATTTCTTTTTCAAACAACAAAAATGTGAGTAATGTTGAATGCTTTGCTTATATTTTAGACTTCAACTTCATATTTATGTAAACATTGGGGATTACATTAAACTTTTCTGGGAACATATTATTTCATAAGTAAGAGTTTTACTTTCCTGCAACTTCCTTTGGAGTAGTCTGTACTGGTGACCACCTCAATCCCTTTGCTAGCAGGAAAGCATACCAAAAGGAATAGGAGAGACTGCATGATCAACATGTGTCTTAAAGACGGGTGCTATCAGTGGAATTTTGGGTTTTTTCTGTGATGGTGTGGTTTATATGACACCAATCCTGCTGGAGACAGATGGGTTTCACCTGTCTAAAACGAGGAAAAGGACTAGCACTTGAGTTGGCAGGGCTGATTGAAAAAACCTTTAAATAGGTTTAGAACAGGATGAGGTTAAGACAAGGCTTGCTAAAGAGGAGACTGAGGATGTCATGCTGGCGTTGGAGGGTGAAATAAGCAGCCCAGCTGAAGTGTGCCTACACCAATGAATGCAGTACGGAGAGCAAACAGGGGGAGCTGAAAGACATTGTGCAGCAAGAAAATTATGACATAGTTATTATTACAGAAACTGGAGTGATGTAATGAATGACTCTGAGCTCTTCAGAGGGGACTGGTGAGGTGGGAGAGGGGGTGGAGTGACTGTACATTAGGGAGTGTTTTGACTATACAGAACTCCAAGATGACAAGATTGAGTGCATATGGGTAAGAATCAGGGGAAAGCTTAACAAGGCCACTGTCCTGGTGGAAGTCTGTTATAGAGCACCTAACCAGAATGAGGAGGCAGATGTATTCTAAGAGTAGCTTCACTGTTGCAAGCCCTTGCTCTTCTGGAAGATTTAACTTGTCAGATATAGCTGGAAATGCAACACACTGCTGTGTGGATGAGGGAAAGGCTGTGAATATAGTCTCTCTGCACTTGAGGAAATCCTTTGATACCGACTCCCACAGCAATCTTCTGGAAAAGCTGGCAGCCCATGGCTTAGACAGATGTACTCGTCACTGGGTTAAGAACTGGCTGGATGGCTGAACCCACAGAATGGTGGGGAACTGTAGGAGAAAAGAATACAAGTGACCTCAACCCTGATAAGTAACAGCTGTGTTAATTACCCTTTACAGCCTCACCCTTGAGGAGTCACAGCTATAGCCAATAAAGATAAGTGTGATAAAAAGGAGAGGGCTAGCTAGTGAGGGGAATTATTGTGGAGAACCATGATGAAGAAGGATCTTGGGGAGAGAGACTCACTGCTGCAATGTCAGTCTGGGTCTGCAGTTAGACCCTGTTGTTGGAACCTGCAGTCACAGTCTAGCCAGGTAAAAGCCTGCAGAGTCTGCAAACAAATATATGCAGTCACAGCTTAGCAGGAAATAACCAAGGGAAACCTACAGTAGGAGCTTCCTGCAGCCAGAGTTGGTGAATGGTTGGATTCAGGATGGCTGAGCTGTAAAGTGGAATAAACCATGACTGTTTTCATGCTGTGGTAGGGCTGCTGCAACAGTGAATGGTGCCCCATCCATCTGATGGCCGGTCAGTGGTGGGATTTCCTAAGGCTTGGTATTGGAGCTGGTGAAGGGTCTAGAGAGTAAATCCTGTGAGAAATATCTGACGGACCTGGAATTGTTTAGCCTGGAGAAAAGGATGCTTGGGGCAAACCTTACTGCTTTCTACCTTTCTACTTATTTTCAAACCTGAAAATTAGCTACAGTAAGGTGGAGACTATCCACTTTTGTTATGCAACCAGCAACAGGACAAGAGGAAATGGCCTCAAGCTGCACTAGGGGAGGTTTAAGGGGGGTGTCAGGAAGAATTTCTTCCCTAAAAGGCTGGTTAAGCATCAGAACAGGCTGCCCAGGGAAATGCTGGTTTCACAATCCTTGGAAGCGTTCAAGAAATGATGCAACATCGCATTCAGTGCTGTTGTCCGGTTGATGTGGTGTTGTTGGGTCAAAGGTTGGACTCGATAATATGAGATTATTTTGTGATTCAATTGGGTTGTTATTCAACTTGCTGCTGAACCTTTGATCTGATGTGTTCTCTTAGTTTCTGTATTGAGGGAGTTGCGTAGGAAGTGCTCTAAATATGTGCAGGGTGCTGCAGAGACCAGAAGGTACACTTGTTGGCTACTGGAGGGACCAGGAGGTTTAATCCAGTCACTGCACAGTCCATGGGATCTGGGTTCACTCCTGGTGTGGCCATAGGTCTGAGCCAGATAATAAAAAGACCTATTTACATGTGTGCCTGCAACGGGGGGGGGGCATGCACATTGTATCTATTTATATATGTATGTATGTATCTTCTGCTAATTACCTTTTGTGCTGAGAGAAGAGAACAGATGAGGCTGTCGGTGGAGTCTGCATTTGAGCAAGAGCTGTATTTTCTGTCTGTGTTGACCTATGCAGCCAAACAGATGTATGTGTACTGTGTATTCTCATATGCTCAGCTTCATTCCTAACTAGACCTGGGGACATGGAGCTGTGGTAGCCTTGCCTCTGTTCAGCCTTGCTGAACCAGGTTCAGCAACTTCTAACAGTTAAGACCCATGAGACAAATGTACAATTTAAATGTCATTACCTTCCTTCAAGGAAAAAGCAGAAGTATTTCTTGCAAATTGCTTTTACATGGATGCTGAGAAATGTTTGCTTAACCAGAAAATCTCTTTTGTAAATAATGACTTCAGAGACCTTGAGGCAATTTATAGCTGGCTGAAATGCACATAAAAACAGGGAGAGGGGTTTTAAATTTAGAACATGATGCTAACTCTCCAGGGACCCAGTCTATAAAGGTATTTACCAATGAAGTTTTCCTTAGGGATGTCAATGTAGACATCAGTTATTGGGGAAGACAGAGTGTATATGTTCTACTGTTGAAAAGACTGATTCCTTAGGGTGAGTAGGTATTTGTCTTGGGAAGACACGTATTTGAAGACAGCATTTAAACAGCTAAAATGAGGTTTCATTGCAGCAGTGTCTACCTACTGCCCAATTTAATTTCTCAGAGCTTCATGTGGAGCTTATGATCAGCAGCTCTTTGACCTTAGTGTTACAAGTGTTACAGTGTTACCTGGCCTTTGTATGGGGATGCTCACCTGTTTGATCCATTTTCTATCATCTTCATGATAACTAACTCTAATAAAGTCTTCCTGGTAAAGTCTCCCTGTGCAGTTCAAAAACCAATGTGTATGCAAACACTCCTTTCTTGTATATACTTCCTGGTTTTTTTCCCTAACTCTGTAAATAATTCACACTCGTACTGCTCATTGTGTAAAAAGAAAATTTAAGAGAAAGTTCCAAGCTGTCAGAGATGCTTTGATGCTCAAGGGATTCCTTAATTGCCATCTGATGCCTCTGAGATGCAGGCAAATAACCTACATCTCAAGTACAATATCCCATCATTCCCAATTGTCTATATTATTTTATGAGCTTACACCAAGTGTGACAATTTCAGCGCATATAAAAAAGTCATGATTGAAGAGCCCTTGAGACCCACCCTACATTTGCCTTTCATGAAATTACTGCAATGAGAATACACAGCTTTATTCTCTTCAGGCTTTCCAAAAAAGGATTTTTTTAAGGATGATTTCAACCACAGAAAGTCTCTGCACAGCACTACTTTATTAGTTCTCTAGCACACTTTTAACAGCTTCCTCCTGAGACCAACTCTATTACCATTTCTCTTTGGAGAAGTACAACCTTTCCTTAGCATCCTAAGGTCATGCTGCAGCTGAGTGCTCAGATGTTAGCTGGTATCTCTTTGAGCTGAGTCAATACCTTGATTATGAAAGAACCTTACCTTTAGTGATTGGCTGGTTTGAAAAGGCTTCCTTTTCCAGTCACTTCTGGGTACATCCCCATAAATAGGGCAGCTTGTAAACTTCTCATACTTAGCTGTAGATAAGGTGCAAGTTGTTTCAGTAGGACAGGGCCAGAGATTTCCAAAGTGGAAGGAAGGGTTGATTATCTGTAAGGATGGGCACCTCTAAGTTACACCCCTTGTGTTCTCCCTCTCAGGCTGTCTGCCCACATAGCTGCTACCAGAGGTGGGCTATATTTCCACTTGATACTCCTTTCATCATTCCTTTCCAGGGATGTTGTTACACCACTGTTGGGTTTTATTGCCTGTTCATAGGCTGTGCTGTCTTTGTTCTTAGCTCTAGACTTTATGCAGTCTCTTGGCTGTCTAGTACCTTTAGGCCATGTATGTCTGCCTTGTTCCTTTTGATTAGGTAACTTTTACTGTTCTGTAGCTATTACTGTCAATGCATTTAACTGAAGATGTCATTCTGGTGGGGACGAGAAGGAAAGAGAGGGAAATCTAAACTTTTAAATCCTGGGAAATGCACCATAAAACTTATGTTTAGGATACAAAGTATTTTTGACCACCTTGTATCTTTTGAGGAAGTAAAAACAAGCCCAGTCCTTCTTCTGATACTGCAGTATATTTACCCAGTAATGAATATGTGGAATTTCAACAAATTCTTTGATCCCCACTTTTCTTTCTTCTTTATTTCACAGAATATCTCATTTGGGTTATGCTACCTTCATCACCTCAAGATGTTGCAAAATTTGTGAATGCTTCCAGGTTAAAATTAACATTTTTCCTACTTCTCTGTGCTTTTAAATTCAAGATATTTGTTAATATATTTGTTAGATAACTCTCAATCTTTTTCAAGGTACTTCTCTTCCTGAATTTCTACTCTACATCAGAGGGATTAATTTCAAGGGTATTTTCTTTCTAGAGGGTCTGAACTGGAGTTTGCAGCTCTTGATAAAATAATTCGCTATCCTCTTCACTTTTGCAATACAGAAATTGTATGTAAATTACAGTTTAGAGAACTGTGTTTAAATCTTGTGCTTGAAGTAGTACCTATATTTTCTGTACTGAGTAATTCCAGATTTTCTACCTAACAGCTCCATGAGGTGAAGTGATAGAGTTCTGTACCAATTCATGTGCACCATTTCCTCTTCTTTTGCCCTGTTTCCTAAGTAATAATATCAAGTTTGCTTCAATAGGCCCATGTATATGTATATACAAACCCTCATTTTAAATGATCTTTAATTGATAATATATGAGCACTGATTTTATACAGCTCTATTTTCACTCAACTGCTTTGATTTTTTTTTTACATTTTTCAGATTGTTTGTAAGAGTGCTAGCAGAACACTTCAAACTCCATGAAGAGTAAGCCTGAGGGCCTAGTGGCAGCAAGCTTGTGAACTAAAATTAGCACACTGTGAAGTGTGTGCTTGCCATCATTTAAAAACTATAGTGAACCATTAAAAGTCAATGTCAATACATAAGACATTTGAAAAGGCATCACTACATTTTAGCTCAAACCCAGTAAAATACTTCTAGCATAATTATACAATCTTTTAAGGCTTGAAGTGCAAAAGAAATTCTTAGTGAATTTAAGAAATCATGCTTAAATCTAGATGAATTATCATTTAATTTCTGTTCCTTTTTCCCCCCCAATTCTTGTTTCAGTCCTTCACCAATATCTAAAATAAAATAAAACAATATTTTAATCAATGTAGTCAAAATTTTTTTCATTGTTCCTTTGCATAAGTTTTCTATCAAAAATATATGCATTTTTATTCTTTCGGTTCACAACATATATAATCACTGTAGTAATGTTGAGTCTTCAGCCAATTTATATTTTTAATCTTTCATCCATTTAAGCATTACAATTTGTATGTCAGATTGAGTCTAAATTTTAAGCTATGTGTTCGTGATACATAAAAATTAATTACAAAGCATTTTTAGATCACCTAAGTTGATCTAGATATCTAAGTCCCATTGACCTCCTATATACAAAGGTCCCTAACCTGTTGACATTTATCAAACAATTTACTTTATATTCCTTTTAGAAGACAAAAGTACCAGCAGTATGCTGTAAATCAACCAAATGAAAGATCAAAGTAGCACCAATTGCCCAAAATCTTTCTATGTTAAGAGTTTTTCTTTGTATGAGGTATGCCAAAATAAACACATTCTCTGTTGCAGAGAACTTCTTAATCACAACTAAAAGATCTCTTCAGAACCATAAACTAACTGATTGATGTGAGTCTTAATATGATTAGATTTCTGAGAAACTGGGTTGTCTACATAATATTATGTGTTAGATACCTCTGCCAAATATTTGCTCTCTGTTTGTGACTAGTCTCTGATATTAAAGAGGATGGAGAAAACAACATTCAATAAGATCTATTTGACCAACTTTTCATAAAGATAAAAAGTATTTCTCAAGCTTGCAGAGAGATAGAGAAAGCCTTTAAACAGGAAATTTATTTACAATATTATATTTATGCAGATCAGTGAATATCTGATTCATCAGTACATACACAGGTGAAGACAAGAGGGTGATCACAACCAAGGACCCAAATCCTTTTGACCTTTAAATATTTTAATTCCCAAACTGCAGTGAAACTTACTTTTAAATAAAGAAATTTAGTCTCCTTGGACAATTTCAGCTTAAAGTAAGACCAGTTCTAAGCACTCTATTTAATATCTAATTACCTCACAGCTAGGAAATTACATCTTATTTCAAGGTTGAGTTTGTCTAATTTTAGTTTCCAGCCCCTGGAACTTGTTACGTGTTTGTCATCAGCTATGCAGATCTTCGACTCAAATATTTTTTTGCTATGTGTTCCTTTGTTTAGGGATTGAGTCATGTCTTGAACTTCTGTTTGGTAAGGTGAAAGACTGTAAGACATACAAGGTTTATTTTTCAGCCCAAGGACCCTATAAATCATTCTGATATTCCATATTTCCTTTAAAGAATATGCATAAAAATCGGATACAGCATGATATTTCCAATCAGTGCCATTGCTTTGCTACAAAATGACCAAAGTAGGAGCACATTTTACTCTAACTTTTCTGTATCCAGGATTCTCAATCCTTATAACATTAAAGCAGAAACTTATGCTGAGATTGTTGGGTCTCTTAGTCACTGCCTTCCAAGACAATCTTTCATGCTTGTCCTTATTTTATTTTCCTCAATGGAACAGTTTGTATTTAGTTCTTGATTATGTATTTTGTTAGAACATCATCAGTCTGCTGCATCTGAGAACCTGGATAATCACTTACAAAGCATCATACTGATCTGATGGAAAAGCACGAGTTTCTTGAATTATCACAACCAAGTAGAAGATGGTAACTCCTAGAAAACCAGATCTTCCTTTCATATTCTACACCATGGTAAATATATATATTTGAAATTCCATATACAATGCATGGAAAGAGCTAGGTCCATACTAAAGCAACAATGGGTCCAGTAAATTTATCAGGGAGCCTCGTAACCATAGCACCACAGAACCACAGAATGGTTGAGGTTGGAAGGAATGTCTGGAGGTCATCCAGTCTAACCCTCCTGCAGCAGGCTCACCTTAAGCTGGTTGCCCAGGATCATGAGCAAATGGGCTTTGAATATCTCCACAGGTGGACACATTTCAGCCTTCCTCAGCAACTTGTTCCAGTGGTCAGTCACCCTCACAGTGAAAAAAGTGTCATTTGATGTTCAGATAGGACTTCCTGTGTTTTGCTTTGTCCATTGCCTCTGTCACTGGGTGCTATTGAGAAAAGCCTGGTTCTGTCTTCCTTTGCATCATTCCTTCAGGTATTTATATACATTGATAAAATTTTCACTGAGCCTTCTTTTCTCCAGGTACAACACTATCAGCTTTTCAGCTCTTTGTCATAGAGACATGCCCCAGTCCCTTCACTATTCTGTTGGTCCTTTGTTGAACTCTATTCAGTATGGATATATCTTTCTATGCTGGAGTCCAGAACTGGCCACAGCACTCCAGGTGTAGCCCCACCATTTCTGAGTAGAAGGGAAGGATCAGCAATCTCAGCCTGCCAGTAAAACCCCTCCTAGTGCATCCAGGATAGTGTTTTTTGCAGCAGGAGCACACTGCTGGCTTGTGGATTGCTGAATCCTTTGTCAGAAAAGGTGTTTCCAGACAGTTGGCCTTAAACATGTATTGTGCCTGGGATTCTTCCTCCTAAGGTGCGAGACTATGCCATTCCCCTTTGCTGAACTTCTTGAACCTCCTATCAGCCCATTTCTCCAACCTGTCAAGGTCTCACCTCATAGCAGCACAGTCTCCTGGTGTGTCAGCCATTCCTCAGTTTCATATTAATTAACTAATAGGAGACACCAAGGAGGTGGCTGGTTTTAAATTTCACACTTTTACAAGCTTTAGCTACCAAACTGGTAGGAAGCCCTCTGTACGGGATAAAGCAGTCCATAGTTCAGTGAAAAACCTTTCTTTAAATTAGTTATCTATGTCAGGTGAGTCCTTAATCATTAAAATAAAAAAAAGGGGTGAAGAGATACCACTTTCTCCCATTTTCTCTGAGCTTGTGCTTCAGAGTTGCAAGAAAAGCCATTTACTTATGGAACTTAATAAATGAGAGGTACTGAAAAGTGAAGAATTTATGAGTGCTAATTCTTCCTTTTGCCCTCTATGCATGACCTAAGCCAAAGCTGCCATGGATAGAAGTGTCCTTTCCCATTAAAGAGTAATCAAAAGGACTTTGGAAAGAAAAATATTAGGGACAAGGCCAAAGAGCAAGAAAGAAGCATTACTAGGAAAAGGTGAAAGTGATAGATGTCTGCAAATTAATCTAATGACACACACAAAATTCTTCAGTATTAAATTTAGACCCTTTCTTACTGTTATTCTATGGTGTGAAAGCTTAATGAAGCTCTGAATTTTAACTGGGCATAAATATGTACTTATAAATATGCATGTATGGGGTTCTGCTGTCTCTGCTGGTTACTTTAAAGGAATGTCCAACTTAGAACCCATGGAGAAGAAAACTGAACATTACTATTTGCTCATTTTGGGGATATTAAACCATGGCTTCTAACACAACAAACATAATATAAAATATGGACACATCTTTTGCAAGGTTTTATTACTTCAGCTGTTATTTAACAAAACTCTTTGTAACTTACAGTATCCCTCACGACTTCTTTCCTCATGATTTGTCTTAAAGTTAGAAAAGATTTTTTTGTTTTGTTTTGTAGTCAAGGATAATTCTTAGCTACTACTTGATTTTCAAAGACAAAAGATGCAGCTAAGAGAAATTTATCAACAAGCAAATAGTTAGCAAGCTTCTCTGAATTTCAGCTTCAGAACTGGTGTCTGCCCAAACCCTAAATACTCTGATGTCAAAAAAACTATTAAATCCTTTCTGGAAATTGCTGCAGTGAAAAGCAAAGCTCCTGGTACATTTGTGTGTAATAAAGGAGCAGAACACCAGCACTATGACATTTTGCAATTTAAACAATAAGCCACAGTGACTCTTCTTGGTCACTAATTTATTTTTCAGCCTGGTTGAATTTAAAATGAGGGAAGCATGTGAAAATGAGGCAGGATGGAACAGCTTTTGAAGATGGTACTTTGTATGGATCTGTTCATCAGAGATCTGAAAATCTGTAGATCCTGAGAGAGTTACTCTTTTGTATCTTAAAGAAAATGTGGTAGTGACTGCAAAATGCAAATATTTTGCACTGAAATTTCAAGTATTATGTAGTCTAACTGACAGTTTTGGCTAAGTATATATATAAGTAAATAAATAAAATCAAATGAGTAGTTGAAGAGTGATTTTGAGTGAATGAGCACAATTGACAGCTTGTGGGGAAATCATGAGCTCCAGAGTTAGTAACACTTGGTAAAAAAAAACCAAACTAATAAAACTGAATATTTTTAAAATAAAATCTTGATGTATATTTTTGTACAGATATAAGTGTACTGATCTGTGTCAAAAAATCATAGATGGTAAACATTACATGTATCCATGTGTAATATGAAAAATAGTTCTTTGCTAGCAAACAACATGCCTTGAAACAGATGAAAACAAAGAAAATACTGTTCTTCACAGTATAAGCATGAACTTAATTGTTTAATCAGTACCTCTAGGTATTTACCACCATGACTCCATTTAATTACTCTCAATCTGAACTAACTATAACTGAAATAAAATTCAAGTTTAAAAGGATTTTTTTATATTTAATGAAATATTTGTATACCTGATTAAAGTAATAGAAACTATTTCTTATTTTTATATAATTTAACTGAGAAGGTAATTTCTACTTGCTATCTGTGACAAACCAAGTATTTCATATGACCAATTTAGGATTTTCTGTTTGTCTGTTTGTTAATAATAATAATGACATTGGTATTAATCTGGCAGAAGACTACCCTTCTGCAAACACCAACTGATGTCATCATTGTCCTGGGAAAATTAAAGACTAAGATGATTTAAAAAATGTAGAAAACATAAATGTAGCATAACTTTGAGAACAAGTATGACAGAACAATTATAGAGTTTTTTTTCTGTGCCTTCATCTCATATTTTTCTGTTCTTGTTTATTTCTTTGTTTACAAGGCTATACACACAGTGTTATTCTCATAAATCTGCCTCCAATACTTGATTTTTAGCTGCTGAGTAGGCATATTACTATTACTTCAGTGTTGCTGTTCAACATTTCTGAAATGACATTCTTGTTAAATTACTGGGAACTTTAGATTGCATGTATTTTGCACTTGCACATGCAAGTGTGGCCTTCATAGATATATCTTCTCTACTAAGAAGTGTCAGGAGCAGGCAAAACGACTGATACTTGGGAAAGCATACGTGTAGTGAAATAAGTTAAATGAAAGAAAAAGCGAAGCAGAAACTCAGAGTCAGCGTATCCAAATAGCAAAGGGCAGTGAGAAGCTGAAATGAGGAAAGGTGAGAGTGACAATCAAGGTCATGGAGAGACATGTGGGGCACCCTGCAGTTAAGTATGAATTAAACAAAGAAGGTGAAAATTATGTGAATAATGTCCACTAAAGATAGATTAATAGGACATCACCTACCTCCACTTGAATGTGACACCTAAAGCCCTAAGCTGCCATAATACAAAATATATACAATGGCTTTTACGTGTAGTGGAGAGGGAACATGGAAGTACTCAGGGTTACTGGTATGTAGGTAGAAGCCAGAAGTAGAGAATTGGAATCCAAGGTGTTTCCTATTGGCTTAGAGATGTAGGCAGGGCAGAGGATGCTACCAGAGCTGTGGGAAGAGTCGAAAAAACAGCAGTCTGTTTTTTTTTTTCTTTCACAAACTTCTGTTGCTTTGGCAATACCATATTAGTTCTATCAAGTTTCTGTTCCTTCCAGAGTGGATTTGAACTCCTACCCAGTCGAATAAGAATAATTTATTTTTTTTTTCCTTACCAAATATCCCTCTAAGCTATTTTTCATTAGTACTTCTGAAAACAGGTTTTCCAGATTGCAAAGATAAGTGGAGTTCTTTCACAATGTAGCTCTTGATCAATTTGTCCTTAACTTTTCAAAATAAAAGTTTAAGAAACACTAATTGAAAGTGAAACTGTTGAAGGAGTATGAAAAATTATCTTAAGGGACATGTAGACAGATGTGTGATTATTTAACTTATTTTTAAAATGCCTTTTGTATAAGCCAAATTGCAGCTCTTATTAGTTGTAATTTCTTTTCATAACAAATAGAATTTTGGGTTTTTTTGGTTTTGTTGGCAAGATTTGGAGTTTTATATATTTGTTTATGATCTTTTTTATTTATGTTGGAATGAATCTGTGAGCTAGAGAGCAGAAAATGCATGTGGGATACTCCTTTAATTTGTTAACTGGAGGCTTCTTGCAAGATAGTCTGAATACCTGTAGCTACAGTAGCTATACAAAAGCTTATCCCTAAACTGGGATTTGAAAGCTGATGAGTTGGAAGGCACCTTTCAAGGTCATCTAGTCCTACCCCTCTCCAATGAACAGGTGAGTTTGTTTATGCTAAGACCTCCTTACCCACCTTGCTAGGAGAAAAAGAACAAGTAATCTCATACTAAGCCTTTGACATAATTCTTGAAAGATATTTAAAATAGATTCTGCTATTTCCATAAATTTAAATTTTTATTTATATTTTAATAAATAAGTAAATCCAAATCTATTTGCAAATCACTACTTAAATTATTTATTTTCCAGTTCTTTTCCCTCTTATGTTACCCTTTCTTTGTGTTTCTCACTGTTCATCTCTCTGCCATACAGCTATGTTGATTGTACTGCATAAGAGTACAGCTACTGAAGAATTTTCCTTTGATCCTTTTAACACAGTGGAAAAATGTACGTTCCTTCTGAACAGCATAATTGCCTTTTTTTTTTCTCAGCTCAGTATGTGAAGTAAAGCTCCTGTAGTTTGAGCAGCTGACAAAATAAAGACGAAAAGTCTATACATCTTTTTCATTTTTCGTCACAATACGAGTAATATTAGCTGAAGAGATCATATAACAAACCCTGCAACTGCTGAGTAAACTAGATCCCTCTTAAACAGCATATCCCAGTGGAAGCAGAATGTGCCAATTAAATGATCATCCCAATTACAAGAGGCTCATGGGGATACATTGTGCTGGTGTGGTTTATAATCGCTTTCATTTCATGGATTGATTAAAACAAGAACAGTATCAGCTTCCCATCTTGATTACCTAATAGAGATGATTTATTTTGTATCCATACAGGGATTCTTTGTTGTATAAGTGACAAAAAAAGTGGAACTGTTTGTAGAGTATGTGCCAAAATAAAAAATAACATTTTTATTCCTATGTGGCTCAGCTGAATTGTTTATGGTTTGATGATGAAAACTCCATTGTCTGGGTAATGTATTTTACTATCAGGGAAAGAATTAGGTATTGAGCTACTGAGCTCTGTCTTCATCCCAGAGGAATCAAGTGGAAGTATTGACTCTTGAACTGAGAGCAAAGCTCAACACATGTTTTAAACACAGAAGATGAAATCAATGAACTGAAATCATCAGACTTCAGTGGAAACAGAATTTTATTCAGAAAAAGGTGAAAAAAAAAACCCAAAAAAACTTTTCACCTAAAACCAGGAATAAACCAATCCATCATGTCTTTGCGCCAGACACCTGCCTTTGGAGAAACTTGGAAGAACTGCACACTCCTAGGGAAAAAGTAATTTTTTCACTGTTAAAAAAATGGTGAAGAAGAGGATTTTCACATGAATATAATGCTGTTTTACTAAAAAAAAAAACAAACCAAAAACAAAAAAACCCAAACCAAACAAAAAAAAACCCCTCACAACACAGACACTTTCATATATTTTCACAATTAGGATAATTCCAAGAGCAAATTTTGTCACAGAATAAGCAAGTGTGGTTGAAGCAAACTAGTTATGTTCTTGAGTGCTTCTGGTGGTATTTCACTGACTTTTTAAAATTGGCTGAATCAAGCCAAAGAGTGAAGTTATTTTTACCACTCATTTCAGTGTTTTGTTGGAGTGTGATGAAGAATATATGAAAGAAATCCTTCGTTCTTATAGAGTCAGCAGGTGACTCCAAGCAGGTGAATTAGATGTCTTAAATTTCAGGATGTGATTATCTTGCTGAGAAACAACAGAGAGGTATACATCTGTATTTTTTACAGATTGTACACTAGATACAACATTCCAGCATGAAACTTAAATCCATACATCAGAAGAAACTTCAAAATAAAGCTAGTATGGTATCAGTCTCGTTTCTCTACCTTCAAAATTAGCCAAGAGCTATTCAGAATTTTCTACACTCATAACTTGACATTTTTATTTTGTTTTAATGGAATGCATAAGTTCCATTTCAGGCAGTTTTTATTTTAAATGACCTTTAATCTGGTCATTAAGGCCATTATTAAATCTTACCATTAATTCCAAGATCTTCAAGATTTAATGTAAGAACATATTTTATTAGGTTAAACATGGGTCTTGGACTTTGAACTTACATTTAAATTTGAATTATGGCAATGTGTACATGCGAACATTATATATATTTTGATAGCAACTTTCAGATGACAGTACATAAAAACTTCAAAAGAATAAGTGTTAACAGTAAATATCAACCAATATAAGTAAAAAAGAACAGACTGCTATTACCTAAAGAAAAAATATTTCTGGTGCCATTTTAAAAGAGGAAAACTCAGTAAATTTTTGTAATAAGGTAGAAGTGGTGCATTAAAGGAGAGGTTCTTCACAGGAGAGGTTCTTGTGCTGACATGGCTGGGAATGTGCAGGCTGAATATTCAGTGAGCATGTAGACAAAAGACATAGATGAAATTTTGGGATTAAATTCTGCCTACAAAAGTGTCTTTTTATTAATACAGGACTAGCATTCTACCCAAACACTGCAAAGGGAGAGTTCCTGTTACCCATCCTCACACATTTACTTGCAGGTAAGGTCCTTCACTGCCACTTACCTTTATCCTTCCTACATACACCTATAATGGATTGGCAGGAACACTTTATCTTTCTCCCCTTTCTGGATATCATTAAAGGCTGCAGTACCTCTTTGCCCAGCTGTCTATCTTTTCCTTGGCTTTTTAGAAGTAAGCTCCTTTAGGAGACCCTCCTATTATGAGTAGGAATCCAAGAATAACTTCTCTTATGTTTAGCCATCAGCAATTTAATGTTCCTTTCCAGTCTCGGGGGTAACAACCTGTTTCTTTTATCTTTTATATTTTATCTTTCTGTACAACTATTGCTTCTAGGACCATTTTCTAACATTGCTGCTTATCCCTGTATAGCCTGCTTTGGAATGTAGTATGTTATCAGTTAAATACAGCTCCTGAAATTTCATTTTCTTTTCTCTTCAGGTATCAAAATCTAGTTAAATAGTCTATTACAAGGGTTTCACCCCCATGGTAAGTTTCTTGGCTTTCAAGACTCTTGAGGGGGAAATATTCATTGTGATCAATGAAAAATTAAGTGCTATTGCTATTAATGGGAATAGTGAGATGCTTTCCCACACTTCACATTGTCGGTTCACCCTTTGATGTCTAGGACATGCTTCAGGGCAAAAACCAAGTTATAAAGCATTATAATTGACAATAACATTTGCAAGAAATGCATTTATGTTTTCTTAAATGAAGCTTACAGTGATTGATTTCTTTAGATACACAAGAAACCTGCAAAAGAACAGGTTACCAGAGACAAACTTTCCAATATCTACTTCTAACAAAATGTAACTTAGTATCTAATGGTTTCCAAATTCCTAGGTCGGTATGCCTGGTGAAAACTTTTCTAAATATAATTAGATAGATAGATAGATAGATAGATAGATAGATAGATAGATAGATAGATAGATAGATAGATAGATAGATCCAGCATACTAAATATGCACAGATGTAATTTTTTACTCAATATTTCACAGGATCCACTCTTTTTTCTTCATAATCTTCAATTGTAAACATTTCTGTTTCAGAATGGAATAACACTGCCTTTTGTTCCTTAGAAGCTAGAGTTTACAAAAATTAGCTCCCTTGCTTAAATAATGATACTAGTAACACCAAGGTCATGGGTTTGATCTCCATATGGGCCATTCACTGAAGAGTTTGACTGGATGATCCTCGTGGGTGTCTTCCAACTCAGAATATTTTGTGATTCTGTGAAAATAATTTAAAGGAAAAATATTTCAAAGTATTGAATGGAGACAGATATGGTTTGTTTTATTTTTCTGAAAAGAAACAAAACTGGAAAAAGTAGTTCTAATTACTTTCAGAGTATGGCTACAGAAGGTGTGACATTCAGCTCCAGAAATGCTCTCATACATATGCTTAATATTAAGCAGATTTCTCAGATTATTAAAATTAGACTCTTGTTAAAAGTTATTGTGGCTCAGGCTCTGCTAAATTATCAGCAAATTATTAGCACTATATCTGTTGGCTCTCTGTATGCCCATCTCTCCAAATGCATGCAGTGCCAGCAGATATGTATGGTATTGCTAGATATGTAAAATGGTATTTTTCAATTCAAAATGCAAATAGCAAGTCATGACTGCAAGGCAGAAAACTGTAAAACTTTTGGAGAATTTAGAAACTAATGTGCCATCATTTTACATACTTAGGTGACAAAAATACCTACATTTATTACATTAAAAGCGCTTACTGAGAAAAAAAAAGCCTACAGCATTTTTATTTTGGAAACTGTTTACCTTATATTCTCCTATTTGCTATTTCCTTGCTACAGTAACAACCATCCATGATAAATCCATGACATTTCTGGAAAGAAAAATTAAAAAATATAAAATCATTAAAAAACACTGTCTACCCTTTTGAGAGGGTAGATTAAAACCACATGGAAATTGCTTACTGTAAGAGAAATTTGGAGCATAATGTTGTGGTTTAGGCATGGTGCTCCCAATTTATTTCTTCCACTGAGATCTTCGACGTTACACTGCTGATCACTCACTCATCACCCACCCCACCCTGCTTCTTCCTCCCCCTCCACCAGTAGCCAGAGAGGAGAATTAGAGGCATAAAAGGCAAAGGTCATGGATTGAGATCAGAACTTCCTGGAAATCAGAATCGGAATTTCCTGGAAACACCAATGAGACAAGAAAATGAACAGTAAAAAAAATATTAATAATGAAAAATATTAAAAAAAGAAGGAATGGTTCTCATGCAAAAATGCTCACTGCAGAGCTCAAGACAATGAACAACGGGCAATAGGTTCCCCACCCCATGGTGTTTTGTTCCACCAGAAAGGGTTGCTGTCCTTCCCAGAAATGAGAGTCTTTTCTCCCTCCCCTGCCCCAGCGACGATATAATGTGGTATCAAATAACACAGTATCTTGGCCATGTCCTCTCCTGCTGATCTGGGACCAGGACACTTAACAGCAGTAATTTGGTGGCAGGATAAATCAGAAGTATCTCTACTGAAATCCCTGCAATTACATCTCCTCTATACTGTGGAAGTTATGGGACAGCAACATTATCCCTATAAGAGCACAGAACCACCACCAAGAAAGCAACGCAGAAATACCTTATGGATAAGACATGGCAAAGAGCTTGGCTTGGCAAACTTCAATTATAGAGCTTGTATAGAACTTGTTCATACTTCTGGAGGTAATTCTTTATATGTAGGTGACTTTTAATCAAGGACAGTATGAAATGTAAATCAAGTGACACTTGATTTTCTGACCTTCTATTTAGTACAAAATTAAGAAAAGATGTTCATATGTGTTCCATTTTTGTGGTTTTTAATATACTTGGATAGAGGCTTTATATGATCCTGTATCACTAGAACATGCACGTACCAAGAGCACTGGAGATATTTATAGAAACTGGAGTGAATTCATCCAGAATGGGAAAATGTATAGCTGATGCAAATACTCCTGCTGAATGAGAAGACAGAGAGAAAAATCTGTGGAAGAGCATCTCACAGCATGGTGATTAATAGTTAAAACAGGAGAACAAGGCAGTTTCCATTGTGGCTGTCTGTCAGAATGTTAAAAAAAAATAGTTGCACAATGCTCCTTTTGTGTTGCCCACTGGAGGGAATGAATGCTATTCAGTTTTATGATTGTGACTGTTCATGTGGAAAAAAAAAAAGTTGCATACAGGAATACTTATAGAAATTAACTTTAAAATTTTCATCTGATAAATATCCTTGAGGGATGGTTGATAACATCAAAGAATTGTACTGCCAGTAAGAGGAACCTGAATAGGCTGTATAAATGGACGGTAGGAACATTATGGAGTTCAGCATGTGAAAGTGCTGAGTTCTGCACCTGGGGAGAAATAACCCCATGCACCAGGATAGGCTGGTGGCTGACTATCTGGAAAGCAGCCTTTAAAAAAAGAAACTGGTTGGTCATCATGGACAACAGATTAAATATAAGCCACCAACCTTGTAGTACCCTGTGCTGCATTAGGAAGAGCACTGCCAGCACTTCTGGGTCAGCCCTGGTGAGACACGTCTGTCAGGTCCATGTCTTGGTTGCCCAGTACAGGAGAGATGCAGATGTACTGGAGCAAGTACAGCAAAGATGATAAAATGGTTGGAACACTTCTCATATGAGGAAAGATTGACAGACCTGAGACTGTTTAAGCTCAAGCAGAGAAGGCTTGTGGAGCACCTATCAGTGTATATAAATATCTGATGGAGTCAGTAGAGGAGATAGGGCCAGACTTTTCCCAGTGGTTCCTTGTGAAAGAACAAAAAGCAAAGGGCTTAACAGAAATACAGGAAATGCCATTTAAACATTAGAAGAAAACTCTGATGAGGATAGTTGTTTGATTACATAGGTGTCCAGAGAGGATGTATGCGTGCATTCTTTGAGCTATTCAAAACATGGCAGGACATGTCCTAAGCAACCTGCTGCAGATGGCCCAGCTTGCACAAGGGAGTTGGACTACCTGACCAGCTCCAGACCTCCAGAGGCTGCTTTTGACCTCAACTGATCTGTCATTGTTATGCTGTGGACAGGTAACAGGGCCTGAAGTGTTACTGGAACCACTTGGCCCATGGGAATTAGTTTGACGGGATGAAAACAAGCAGTTGAGGCTGAAAAGCGATTACACTGGTTTAAACAAAACAAAACAAAACAAAACAAAACAAAACAAAACAAAACAAAACAAAGGCAAACCAAAACCCAGAAAACCCTTGCAAGTGTGAGTTTTACAAATTACCATCTCTACAAACAAATTATATATTTCAGCTTAAAATAGCCTCCATCTTGCATATTCCACCCAAGAAGAGATTAAATGTTGTTAGTAAACATTATTGGTTTGGAGAATTTGGTGTTATTGGTTTGGAGAATTTCTTTTTCAACAAAAAGTGTGCTAATAATATTCTGCTACTTTGAAAACAAATATTCATAAGAAGTCACAGCTTCTGATATCTGTTTTCCCATTCTTGCTTTGGTTTCTTTCCTGACTCCTATAGTGCCTATTGAATGGTGGTAAAGCTAAAATTTTAGTTCAAATGGCTGTGCTGGCAACCTGTCTCACTATCACCTATTCCTGACACACTGAGAGATGAAAGTGATTTATACAGATTTATAATACAACAAAAAATACAACTACCACAGAAATTGTGCCATGGTTTTTCTACACTTCACCCACCTGCTCAGTAAGTGGGAGATAATGCTTTAAGAATTTGATGAATGGAAACCAGGTTCTATTTTAGTCAGAAAGTGCTTTTGAGCACCAAATCTATATCATTCCCAACTGTACACCATCTGGATGATGGATAGTGCCAAGCTACTGGGCATATTTTATTACCCCAGTGTTACAAAACAGTGATGAGAGAATTAGGAAAATGCCCAGAGATTCAACTTGCAGATTTTCCTTTGAGGACTACCCGTGCACAAGGAGACAAAGCTGCTGCTTCACATTGCTAACTTCATTATTTCACAGGTATCAACAGATTTATCCCAGATGTTGTTCTGATGTCAGCATGACTGCCATGTCTATTCTCTGCCATCTCTCTTGAGGTACATTGATACAATTTATATATAGTTATGAAGACAGTACAATGGCTGCTTTTGAACCCACTGTTGTATGTCAGAGTCACAATGAATAATCTTCATAAATTTAGTTAGTAAAAAGCTTTAAAATATGTCTACTCTCTTTTACCTACCATCTCTGTCTATTTTGATGGAGGGGGAGCTGTTTTTTATTTTAAAGACTACAAGACAATCAAATCCACTGTGCATTAACATATTAAGGTAAAATATTTGCTGGAAAGAAAATGACATTGCAGAAGGAAACTATGAATCTTTTTCTAAGTGCCAGGAATATTAGGTATGGTATGACAACAAGGAAGTGTTATAAAGCTATTTGATATTTTTCATTGTGTGGTTAAAATTTCCAAATTAGGCTGGAACCACAAAGTCCAAGAATGTGTCAAAACAAGCATTGTTTAACACGTGCACAAAAAAGACTTCTTTCAAAAGAAAACTAAAGTTTCAATGAGATAGAGAAAAGGAAGATATTGAATCATAGAATCATAGAATCATTAAGACAGGAAAACACCTCCAAGGTCTCTGAGCAAACACCCCACCACCAACTAAATCATAGCACTACGTGGTTGTTTCTTGTACACTTCCAAGTATTGAGACTCCAACACTTCCCTGGGCAGCCTATTCCAATACTTAACTGTTTTCAGTGAAGAAATTCTTGCTACTGACACACCTGAACCTTCCCTGGTGCAGCTTGTTCGCTCTTGTCCTCTTGCTGGTTGCCAGAGAGAAGAGGTTGACCCCCACCTTGCTACATAGTCCTTTCAGGTAGTTATAAACAGTGATAAAGTCTGCCCTGAGTATCCTTTTCTCCAGGCTAAACATCCCCAGCTCCCTCAGCTGCTCCTCATAGACTTTTCCTCCAGACCCTTCACCAGCTTCTCTGTCCTTCCCCTCAATGTCCTTCTTGCAGTGAGGGGCCCAGAACCGGACAGAGCACTTGAGGTGTGACCTCACCAATGGCAAATACAGAAGGAAAATCTCTGTCCTGGTTCTGCTGGCCACAGTATTGCTGGCACAGGCCGGGATGCCTTTGGCTTTCTCGGCCACCTGGGCACACAAGGTCCATGTTCAGCCGGCTGTCAACCAACACCCCCAGGGCTCTTTCCACTGAGCCCTTTTCTAGGCACTTTGTCCCCAACCTGTAGTGCTTCCTGGGTTTGTTGTGGCCCGAGTGCAGGACCTTGCACTTGGCTTTGTTGAACCTTGCACCACTGGTCTCCAGTCATCAATCCAGCCTGTCCAGATGCCTCTGCACAGCTTTCCTGCCCTCCATCAGATCAACACTGCCAGCACAACTTAGTGTTGTCTGTGACCTTACTGAGGGTGTACTTGATCCCCTCATCCAGATTATCAAAAAAGGTATTAAACAGGACTTGCTCCAATACTAAGCCCTGGGAAACCCCAGTAGTGACTGTCTGTCAGCTGGATATGGCTGCATTCACCACCACTCTCTGGGCCTGGCCATCCAGCCAGTTTTTAACTCAGCAAAGAGTCCTCCTGCCCAAGCCGCGGGCTGCCAGCTTTTCCAGGAGTGTGCTGTGGGAGACAGTGTCAAAGGCTTTACTGTAGTGCAGGTAGACAACATCCACAGCCTTTCCTTCAGTCACTAGGCAAGTCACCTGGTCATAAAAGGAGATCAGGTCAGTAAAGAAGGACCAGCCTGTCCTAAATTGATATGGCTGGGCCTGGTACTGCAGTTGTCCTGCATGACAGCACTCAACAATCTGTTCCATTACCTTCCCTGGCACTGAGGTTAGGCTGACAGGGCTATAGTTCCCCACATCCTCCTTCTGACCCTTCTTGTGGATGGCATCACACTGGCCGACCTCCAGTCATCTGGGATGTCCTTGACTAACCAAGACTGCTGGTAAATGATGGAGAATGGCTTAGTGAGCTCTTCTCCAGCTTCCTCAGTGCCCTTGGGTAAATCCCATCCAGCCCCATAGACTTGTGTGTGTCCAAGTGGCTCAGGCCATTAACTGATTCTTCCTGGATTACAGGGGATCTATTTGGCTCCCCATCCCTGTCTATGAGCCCAGGGTCTGGTGCCCTGAGGATAACCAGTTCTTCTGTTAAATGCTGAGGCAAAGAAGGCATTAAGTACTCCAGCCTTTTTTTCATCCTTGATGAGAATATTCCCCCGCACAGACTCTCTTAACTCTACACAGCTGTAGGGAAAGGTACAGTACAACAATATTTTAATAGGCTGCACTGAAGAACTCAGGTTTTAAAGCGAATATCTACATGAGAAATGTTTTCACATATCAGCTGGCTGTACATCACTACAATAAATTACTGAGAATGCGTGGAGTAATTTCTGACTAACAAACAAGGTCAGGCTTTGAATATTAATTTAGAATCAGAAGTATTTATCTTTACATTTTTGAGTATCTGTTCCTTTGCAATTTGAGAAATGCCAATAGACCTTTGAATGGCTCTGCTTTCACTTGTTACAAGAATTCATCTCCACTCATCTATTCAAAGACAAAGCTGTGGGTAAACTTCATCTCTCACGTATTCTGATATAAATAAAGAATATAAATAGAAGTCTATACAAGCATAGTATCACTCCACATTCATACTTTGAATGCTATGCCATGATCTGTCTTTGGAATTTATCACTTGAAGCAGGCAGCAGATTCTACAGTACCTTTTGTTATAGATAACATCTGATATATTTCTGCTGTTGTTTTAAGATCAACTTTATGAATCTGTGTCATCCACTTAATGCTTAAAAAATATGTCTAAACAAATTGTCTTTCTGAGAGGTTTTTTGCCTGAAACATTTAACTGAGTCTTTTATGCTACTTAAAAGTAAGTAAATAGTATTTATGTAAGCATGAAATTTCTAAAACCCAATAAGCCTTTTCTCACTGAAAAGAGTATCACCCAAAAAAAAAAAAAAAGGAAAAAGAGGGAAAAGGAGGAAAAGGTATTGGTTGGCTGCGTGATAAATTAGTAAGAAAATTGGGTTGAGATTAAAATATTGTGTATGGTCTGACAAGGCATAGGTGAGGGAGAGTTCAACTCCCAACATTCTTCCTTCATAGGCTGAACCTCATCTGAAGTCCCTTTATTTAGAAAAGTGTGAGAATTTTCCAAGTTTCCTTAAAATACTAACAATGACAACCTTCTTCCCTCCTGCTTCCAATGAACTATCAAAACAAATCAGCTGTATTTGGTGAGAACAAGAAAGGCCAATGTGCAATGATTAGGGTTTGCCTCTCCCCTTCTGATTACAAGTATGTTGCGAGCTGAGCCTTGATAGGTTTGATTTTAGACAGGAAAAAAATCTAACAAACACAAAATAACTTTATGACATTTAACTATTAAAAGTGCAAAATAATTAGAAGTCTGCTTACTTATATTTACTTGGATTTTCAATGGGACAGAAAAGTAAATACTGCCTTTTCTGCCAGTTGTCACCTCATGTTCAACATCCAAAAAGATATTTTTTTTCGGTAGAGTTCAAGACTTTCTCAGTGACCAGCATTTTTAGTGTATATGTTAATTTCATGTTATATGAATAAGATGTAACAATCCATAAAATGGTGAAAAATAACCCAAAACTCACCTCAAGCATAAAGTCTTATAGAAAAAACATATCTCACTCTTTCAAAAAAAAGTATGCATTACCTAAAAAGCAAAAAAAATAAGGAGTATTGCTTTTATGAATTTCCAAAAATAAAAAATGTAGTATTTTGTAAGGAAAAGATGAAAATCAGTTTCTTTAAATGCACAGTCTTATGAAAAAATGCTTTTAAATTCGTCAGGATGGTAATTGAGCTTTTTAAGTTGCATTTTTGATGACACAATTTTTCAGATGCTTTTGGATTTTTTTTAATTAAGAGTCTGATACATATTTAGATAAAGGGTTTTGATACAGAAGCAGACTTAAATCAGTGATTTCAATATATGTCTTGTCCCAACTGAAAAAAAAAAAGGAAAGCTTAATATATCTGGTATCTTGCTAGACCATAAATGCCAGCCTGGCAGCTAATTAGGAACAATTTCTTCCATTGTCACTGAAGGTACACCATATATATTTTACTTCACAATATTGTGACTGCACTTTTATTCTATGGATTGATACCTTGAGATTCCTGGCTCCATGTCTTAAAATGTGGCTAATATCTAGCATTCTACTGAGCAGTCTTCAAAGTACTTGATCCAGGTTTCTTCTAGCATCTGTGTGCTCTTCCCCAAAATGTGATTGCTATTCTGTATAGTGGTTTACCTGACAAATGTGGAAATAGACTGATGTTCACAAGAGTAGTATTTCTGTATTATAAAGAAATATATGTTTCATCCCCTATGCTGGAAGATTGGAGCAGACAGAGAGATGGTTGACAAGATTATATCTGTATTTCTGTAATGAGTGTTAACTGCCCCACTACCATACAATATTTTCATTGCATAAGGAACTCATTCAATCATTCTAAAACTCTTCTTTTTGTAGATGAAAATATATGCCTTTCAAACAATCAGAAACCCAGGAGTGACTCAAGAAACCAAGTTATTTTATAGATGTAGAACATGCCTAAAATAAAATAATCTCTATTAAATACTGGAAGTCAATACCACATGAGTATGGCACTTTCAGTCAGCAAACCTATGATGCTGATATCCACCTAAATAGTAGTTTATTTTACATAAGTTATGTGACAAACAAATTGGTGACACATATGTAACTTCCTAGATTACACATATTTTGACTAAATAGAGATGCATATGCCACATTCTTCCTTTGAAAAATAGAAAGCTCATCTTTCATTTTCAATATGTTGTTTCGAATGTGCGCATCAAAGCTAAACAAATTGCTGGTAAAGTTTAGAGCTTGAAGTGTTTTTGTATTCCTCTAATTATTCAAACTTCAGTTAATTGAGGAAGGGGAAAAATGTCTTCAGCAGCTTTCTCAGTCTTTTCAGATTAGTTTCAGAGAATGCTTGGTTTTTTTATCATGCATTGAAAAGTTTCCCCTTCCCTTTTGCATTCTTCCTGTGCTTGCTACACTTATATTCCCATTTTAGATCTCTCTCATCATGTATAGGTGCTGAAGATTATCCTAATCTTCCAGAGATTTCTCTGAAACAAGAGGTCAAACAGGTCCAGGTTTTCCTGGTCAGTGTAAGCAGTTTTACATGTCAGTTTAACGAGACTGAATGATGAGGCACTTCTTCTTGTTGGAGACCATATGGCTATTGTTCTACTTGTAGATTAAATAGTGCCTGAAATACTCCTGGGTGCTGAAACTCAATCATCTCTACAGCTAAACTGCTAAGGACGTCTCATGTTTTCAATCTGTGTAAACTACAGGTCTCAAAAATGATTTCTGGATGAAGTTTGGGAGCTACAAGGCTCTATGGAGAATTTGCAAAGCATTTAGCATGCAGCCATGCTCTTCTGGAGGGTAAAACATTTTACTAACATAGATATAGGCTGATTTTTATCAGTTGCACTCAGTGCCTGGGGACACAGCAAAGAACATATCAGTTACTACTGTAAGGGTAGTCTGTGGCCCACTTGAGGAAAAGAGGTTTTACTTCAGGAGTTCTTGTACTTTAAGATTAGAAAAAGTAGATTATGAGAAAATCAATCTCCAGAGACAGAGGTTAGAGAAAGGCAAGTGAAAAAAATAGTCTGTATGTAGAGCTGAACAGTGTGAGTTGAGATGGGTTGGTGGAAAACTGGCTTCAAAGACTGAGGTTCATATAAATACAGTGTGATTCAGAATTAAATCTGCTCAAGGCTTTTTGCATCTCTGCAGTATATGGAGCCTTTCAGGACTTTGATTTTGTTCACTCCCTCAGTATTTCTAGTTGTTGAGTGTGCTAGAGACTTTCAAATAATGTTGCAAAGGGTAAGATTCAATTTGAGAGAGTCCAAGTGGAGATGACTGCATTTGTCCTCTTTTATAATCTGTGCAGATTCTATGATACTGTAACAGTTGACTGGCAATTCAGCCATCAGCTACTGGGGATGAGCTTTCAGACCCTGATTTAGATATCTTCATGTTAGTGGGCTGGGGTTCAGACAAATGTAAAGGCCGTGAGAAACTACTGGATTTGTAATAAGAAACTGCTGGACATAATAGGGTTAGAAGTTCACTCAAGGCGTAGATAGTGCCTTGAGGTATGGCCGATTTCACATATGGTTCAGGGGGATTTTGAGTGATGGCAAAATTTCACAGACAACGTAACAGAATATTAAGGACATTTTGGAGACGAGAATCTGATAAGACCAGAATTATCTATTAGCAAAACCGCAAAAGGAGAATATTACCTAGGCAGTCACAACAGATATACCAAAGTCAGTTTCTTCTGGGAGCAAAACAGAGACCAATGGCAAACAAGTAACTAGGAGTAGCTTCTATACTTAGGAAAAGATGAGGGCAGAGAAAGGCAGGGATAAAGGTGGGCAGGAGAAAGAATGGGAGGGAGGTGGGTGAGGGTGTAAAAAGGGCTCATCAGGTATAACCAGCCTACTTGTCTGACCTGTCTGATTACTGCAGTTCGTCGTGCAGTTTATCTGTTGAAGGAAGTTTCCCAATCTGATTTCCCAGATACAGAATATGAAAGTAGACTCATCGAAGTTTATGACTGTAATAAGTAGCTCTGTTTCCTTTGGAAGTTCTTTATATCACTTTTGGAAAATGCAAAATTTTAAAAGAAGATACTAGGTTTTTTCATCTTTTCATCCCTAAAATATATCAGGAGTCCAAATCATCTCTGCTATTTTGTTGTCTTCTTAGAAGTTCTTATGAGCTTCAGAATTCTAAATTTAAAGTTTTGTCTGTTTAAAGGGATAGTTAGAGTACGTTTTCATGACTTTTTAATCTCCAAAATGTATTTAAGGACACCTGAAAACAAAAAAACAACTTACATTTTGACTTCATGACTGATTTTTTTTTTTTTTACTCTGCAATTCAAATTTTACTCTTTTGTTGTTGTGATATTGTTACATCCCTGGTTCACTAGTTGCCTATATTCTACTGGAACACTACGAAAGCCATGATTTTCTAATTTGAAAGTCAAATAGAAGGTAAAAAAATGCCTGTATTTCTCTGTTATTCAATATAAAGAAGCTAAGAAAGAACAACTCTAATCTTTTCCCTTCAGATATCACCTTCCTCAATACTCATTTATTATGTTCAGATTCATTTTGCAAAGAAAAGTACACACTTTTGTTTGTGGAACTAAACCAGACCTGTAAACCTTTAAAAATATACACATGACTAGTGTTTTCCAGCAGTGACTGAAGTAAGGATGATGAAAGCATCATTTGATTTTATGGTTGGAGGGTTCAGAGACCAAATGAACTAGGAATCATGTTTAACAATAACAGAAAATAAGTATCAGTCCTAGTCAGCCTGATAGAGTTTCTCACAATTGTTTAGTGAGGTTATTGCAGTAGCCTTGGTAGATCAATTCAGTTTAAGCAAGGCACTGAACTCTCAGGGGACTGTCTCAGGAGCCTACTTTCAGCCACTTAACTCAGTCAACACAAAATGCCAGGAACACAGATATACTTCAGTGTACCTGGTACTCACTGCATACATGGAATTTTAGAACGTACAATCTTGTCCTAGCAGGGGGTCCCCCCCAAATATGGATGAATATGAAAACTGGAGTGATGGGGGAACCTCCATTAGCAAAGGGTGGCCTGTGTTCCTCCCTGTCCCCTCTCTACAGGCTACTGTGTATTTTACCTCAAATCAATGTCCTCACCTGATCTGCCTACTGCATGAGAAAGAACATCCTTTCTGACTAAAAATGCAGGTTCATCTTCAGAAGCAACAAACATCTTCCTAAAAGTGGCTCTGGCTGCATACTAAATAAATGCTACCACTTCAAGAAGTGACTACTAAGGCCAGCCTACGAGAGATATCAGCAGTGGTTCCATGAACTCCTGGTAGGTTGTTGAGACATCTCTGATCAGAAGACCTTAGAAGAAAGGTAGTGAGAACTACAAACAACTCCAAACCTCTTATAAATCCACAGTGCAGAACTGTGCTCTACAGTTTGTCTCAAATTTCTTTTTCTATTTTTCCCCTCATGGAACTTGAGAATTTATATTTTGTCCATTTATTGGGCAATTTCTTAATGTCACAAGTAACTATGCATTCATTTTTTTCCTCCATTAGTTTGATAAAGCTAGAAAAATAAGTCCTTGCTTTAGAATCAATCTAACCATTTCTCATTTTCTATGTCAGCTAGGTTAGCTTGAAATCTGAAATTTTCTCTTGCTACATGACTTACAGGGAAAGTACTGGAATCCAACCCATTTCAGGTTTCTCCCTGGAGACACCTGCTTGACAGTACTTTTGTTGCTAATGGTAGAATTTAAATGTCTGACTGCTTTCTGCATGTAGCTTTGCTGATTTCACTTTGAAACCCTTTTACAAAGATAAAGTACTTGCAAAAATGTGTTTCTCTTCCCTCCTCATACACACATTCCTTGAAATACGCACAGTGCTGGAAAAGACATAAATATCTAGTATTGATGGGGGAAAATAAACAACTACAAAATTATGGTTTTAGGTTAAAATGGCTACATAATAATTTAGAAGTGAATTTTGGATAGAGTTTGGGTTTTTTTCTATTGTGTCAAAAGGAGATGACATATTGCATTTCAATCACACAAGTCCAATATTTGCAGATTATGCCTGCATTATCTCTGAAGATGTCTCTGTGTTTTTGAGGACTGGGAACGTCGGGTAAAAAAGCCTGAGGTTGGCAGAAAAGTCAGTCTGAAGCACTTTGGATTTTTTCCCAGATCTGCCGTATCTCTTTCATGCTTTATAGTGACATCAGCATTTTATATCTCAATATTTATTCTAGGGAGGAAATAATTCTCAAAGCAAAATAAACAATGATATCATTAAACTAGCAGTTTTGCCAAGGAAGACAAATAAGAAGTCTCTATATATAGTACATGTAGCATGGGCTAAAAGAAATATCTGTTAATCAAAAGATATTTCCTTTTTTTTTGTTTTAATTGAGGGAGAGGCGGTAGAAGAGGGCCTTGTGAGAAATTTTATCATTTTTTAAAAATACAAGGTTTCACACTATGCTTACTGAGTTCTGATAAGAAGTTCCCAAATATGTTGCAAGCTGGCAAAATGAAAAGCAGTGAGTTCTCATCTTGTTTAAAGGCTATTATTTTCTGGTAATGCATATATCAGATCTCCTGCTGGCATTCAAGAACCTAACCAGCATCAAAAAAGAGAGATAAAACTTAAGAGTGTCACAAACTTCAGTGTCTTTATAGATGTGCATCATATAAATACTGTGATTAAGGAACCTGGAATTGAATTTGTTTCAGTGGATATCTGACAAGTTTTGCAACAGAGAACCATGAGGTACACAAGCTGGGTGTGTCCAGTATTTATATCAGAGTCCTCCAAAGAGCTCTCAGAAGAATATATGAGTCAGCAGTCCTACATCTTCCTCAAGGACTTCACTGGTACTGCAGTGTGATGATGAATTGCTTGCCATCTTGTCTAAAAGATGACAAAACCGAGTTCTTGATGATCTCTAAATTCTCTACGTTAGTGTACTGTACTGCAGATGCTCCTTTTGATGTTTCCATATTTCTAAGTGGTTGAATGAATCTTGGTTTGGAGTTTCAGTTTCTCCTCCTGTTTTATCAGCTCCTTATTAAATTTTTAGTCCTAGTTTATTTATCTCACAATACCTGGTAAAGACAATTTTGTGTGTGTGTGTGTGTGTGTAGAGCTTTCACTTCTGCTTGTATTTTGAAAAATATATGTAACTGTCTTTTTATTCAACTCTGAAAGCATTAACACAGTAACTATGGAAGGACAGCCCAGTTTCCATTATAATAGCAACTTCAAAGATAGATCAGGACAGATATTTCACTCCTATACAGAACAAAACTATGGATATACAGGAAAAATTACTAAGGTAACATAATTTTTATGATTTATAAACCCACTCACAGTTCCAGTTCTTATTCCAACATATAAGTTTCTCTCTATCTCTTTCTCTTCTCTTCAAATATATATTGCCAAGGAAGTTAAATAGCTACTGAACTGGAAGGTAAGAAATTTAGATTGCAAAAGAAGATATGAGAAAAATAGCATGTCTTCAGATAAAGGGCTGCTTTGAAGTTGACATATGCTCACAAAAATAATTTTACATGCTTCCGTGTCCTTACAAAGTCTTCATCCCAGATAAACTAGGTAGTCTCATAGACTGGTTAATTGAAATCATACCTCAGAATTTTACCAATGCCTTTAATATGATTATTCTACTTGATATCTGAGACAGCCATATTTCTTTGACTGTAGAGGGAGTTCTTCACTTCAGTGTCTCAAATTCAAAGGTAAAGATCCAATTGTTATTTCTTAACATAAGCAGACAAAACAGTTTGGAGGTTATGCTACCTCTATGAAGGCTGGAAGTTGTGCAGCATTATAATGACTTATATTTCTTTTTATATTGTTTTGATCTTAGCTAAACAAACTTATTTTTCACTGAGTCTTTTGATCATGCTGTCTTGAAACTCTAGTTTTCCTTATACCTGTGTCTGGACTGTGATATTCCAGGCTATTGAAACAACTCTTCTATGTTCAAATTAGATCACTTTCCTGTTATCCTTCAGCAGGGATTTAGAATAAGGTAAAGAAAACACATCTGTCCTTTTAAAAAGGGAAGAAGATAATCCTTAAACTACATGGTCATGTAGATCGAAGGAGTCCAGAGTGAAAACTAAGGCATAATACTCCCAAAGTACATGAATTGTCTAAACTGGAATGAGAGTAGTCAGCATGGGGAAACATAAAGTAGTTGTGCCGGAACAACCACATTTTTTTTCCATGACAGCTATGTGGTCAGACAGAACAAAATCTTTTGAAGGGATTTTATAGGGGTATTTATTTGGGATGAGAGTTTCTTGGAATTACATTAATAAATTAAAAAGTCTATTTTTTTTATGTTTGGTGACATTTATTTGGTTTGGCAGTCTTGTTATTTTCTTGGTTAAAATTTTTTCCTCAGGATGTTCAGGCAGCTGAAGACAAATCCTAAGCTATTTTGCAGTCATTACTGCAAAGTTGCCTCAACCACAAAATTATCATGACAGCACAGAAATAGTCATTAAACTTGAAACTCAGACAGACATACAGAGATACACCTTAACAGTGCTGAAATTAATACATAATCCAGAAGTAATATGGAATACCACAAAAAAAGAATAAGGAAGAAGAAAATAAAGATAGAACATGATTTCTTATTTTCCCTCCGTGATTTTGAATGCAAATGCCCTGATAATTCCGAAAAAGCTCCAGCTTTTTATTGTATTTTCTCAAATTTTAAAATATTTTTAAATTGTATGTATATACTTCTAATACATTTTACTCTTAATTTATCAGAACTGTTCAACATAACTTTACACAATGGCATAATATTGTATGTATTCTTTATAACTGAAGATAAATACTCCAGCCTTATGGGGAAAAAAAAAAAAGCAACCCATAAAACCCAAACAAACAAAAAAGCAAAAAACAACAACACCCAAAGCATTGTCTTATATATTCACGTCTGTTTTATTTTGAAGCTGTTTGAAGTGCCTGCCCCACGTGCATTATTTAACGACTTGTCTTGATTCACAGAGAAGTTCTTATGAACAAATCTAGATTCTTTTAATTTGCATGAAATGTAGTATTAGTTCTTCACTGAACAGTCTGAAGAAATGGATCAATTGATAGCAAAATGAAGTCCTTCACTGAATGCAAAACATGCATGCGAACTATAGACAACTGTCTGTGTGCTATAGCTGCCAGCTATGCTTCCAGGCAACAGTTGCTGGTTCCTATGCACAGAAGCCAGAACAAGATCTAGAAGGTTGGCTCAGACATGAGGGCAGACCTCTGTCCTGTCCATGCAGTGACTGTTTCATCTCCTTGCCTCACAGACCTGATGTGTAGGGTTCAAGCTGGAAAGGGGAAAAACAATGGTGCAGAAGGGTCCCAAGTGTTTGATGCTGACAGGGGCCTTTTCCACTCTGTCGCAGCCTTAGAAACCTAAATTTGACTTTTGCATCCAGAGTCCCTTCTTACCGTCTGCAAAATTGTCACGAAAGTAGGATTTTCCATAAAGTTTACTGTTCAATCTTGTATCATGATCAAGTGAGACACTTACTCCATGCAGCATCAGTGGCATGACATGTGGAAGGGACTTTCCCTTTTGACATCCCAACCAGCGCTGGTAGTCAAGGTGTCAGGAGAGGCTGTGCTTTGGTGCCAATCACTTGTGGAGTGGCTCAAACCTCTTCATAAGCTGGGGGTTAACAGGCCTCAAATCCTTTGTATCTCTGACTTCAAAACCCCAGGAGCTGTCCTCAAGTCTCCCTGGGTACTTTTTGCCAAAAAATCCATGAAGGATCATTCTTCCCAGTTGCAGCATAGAGCACGATTTTTGCATCTTACGCTGTACAAATTGGCCCAAGGGCTACTGCACAAATATCTTCTGTTTAATTTGTTCAAAACTTGTTATTTTTCAGGACAGTGCTTAATATCATTCATCTTCTGGTTCACTTGATGGAAAGGCATACAGTCTGACTATACTCTGGAATTTGCATTCTTCAAAAAATCACAACACCTAGGAGAGCCTGTGATTCCTTCTTATTCATTGGTGGAGATATAGCTGCTATTTTATTGTTTCCTTTTTCAAGTTTGATTTTATTCTTGTATTTTTTCTTTCCAAGATGATTTCAGGATTTTTCAGTCAATTAGTTCCCACAGATACAACTACAACTGTAGATGATTTATTGTAGATGATGTAAGCAAGGGAAAGACTACTGTATCTTGTTTAAAACTTTGATCAATTTCTTATCTCTGATGTCTATAAAGGGACAGTTCAGGTTGCGTTTCACAGATCCAAAGAATTTGTCCTATTTTCTAAGGAAAAACTTAATAAAAATTCATTAATATTCCACTTCCTTCAACACCTCCTGCAGAAAAAAAAAAAAAGCCCTGTCATATTACATGACCAGTTCCGTATTCAGATTTTCTGATTGAATATTGTGTCATAGAAAATACTGTACAGACTGTGATTAAATCTATACATATGTACTCTGACATTTGTTCCCCTAGAAAAGACAAAAGAAGTTAAGCAGTTACTAAGGATCCTGGTGATCACCACCTTGGAAAGGGCAGTTTCCCTACCCCAATATGACATAATGTTGGTAGAGTTATTATAAAAGAGATTCCATATGATTACAATGAATACAGGATATGTCTTTTGACCAAATTTTGCCAGGTTCTTCCCAGATGCTTCTAGATGTCTTTGTAAGAAAGAATCTCTTTTGGAATGTATGTATATCTATCATCAGCCGGGGACTTGAATTTTTTTGAAAATTGCAGATGTTCATCTGCAAGAAAGCAATTAAATTTAGATGTTTATATTGCCAGTACCTGGTAGCTGCTTAAGATATATACATGGGTCGGTGTCTTATTTATATGTCCAACCTTAGCAGTAGAGCTCGTGTCACTGCTGAATTATCAAATCAATGTTGTTATCAGTTTGGCCTAGACCTTTCAACCAGGCCTGCTTGCATAGATTTTGGCACTAACAATGCTCCACTAAGTCATGAGTGAAGGGTATAATCTATATTTTCTTATTGTCTTGACTGTCTATGTACTTAGTGTCCTAGGAGTTTGATTAAATGAATGTATATATACATATTATCTACTGGGAAATGAGAACTTGCTGTGCCTTAAAGATGCATAAACATGAATTTCCCTGTTGATTACTAATTCATTACAGTAAGGGTTGATTAATAATTGTATGCAAAAAATATTTCTGTGGAGTAGAAGATTGGATTAGCAATTGTATCAAACAGATTATTCATAGTATTGTGGCATTTCATTTTGTTTATAAAATTATATAAATCAATCCTTGCTGTTGTATCTGCATGTAGTGGAGGACAATGCAAAATGGCCTCATATCATTTCAGTTGCAAACATTATTTTTTTAATGTCAGCTTTATCTTTACAGACTACCTTTGTGTTTGCCTTTTTCATCCAGTATTATCCAGAAGATTTACAGATTCACTTTCATATGTACACACACTTAATTTTAATGGTGAACTAAGTTATAGCAAGATATTCTGTAGAAATGAGTGGAAGGAATAAAAATTTTGTTCAATGATGATTATATGTTTGCAATAAAACTATTTTTAGTAAAATATCATAGCAAAAAAAAAGGAAAAAAAATCCCCTCCCTTGTCCTGCTGGTGATGCTGTGCCTGATGCCCCCAGGACAGGGTTGGCCCTCCTGGCTGCCAGGGCACTCCTGGCTCATGTTAAACTTTCTGTCAGCAAGGATCCTCAGACTACTTTCTGCAGCACTGCTTTCCAGCATCTCATTCTCCAGGCTGTACATTCATTCAGGGTTGCCCATCCCAAGTGCAGAATCTGCCCCTTTCCCTTGTTGAACTTGGTACGTTTGATGGTTGTCCAGCCCTCTAACTTGTTGAGGTCTCTCTGCAGGTCCTCCATGCCTTTGAGGGAATTACCAGTTCCTCCCAGATTTGTATCTTCTGCTAACTTGCTTCATATCCCTTCACGTCCATTTATGAAGAAGCTGAAGAGCACAGGGCCCAAGATGGACCCCTGTGGAACCCCAGCGAGAGTTTGCCAGTCTGATGTCAGCCCATTCTCCACAATTCTTTGCACCTGACTCCCGAGCCAGTTGCTTACCAATTTCACAATGTGTTTATCCAGGTGGATGCTGGACATTTTGTTCAGAAGGATCCTGTGAGAGACATGATGCGGAAGCAATCTTTGCAGAAGTAAATCAGCAGTATATATTGTTTAACTTGGATTTGTCTGTAGGTACTTTAGACAAATTGAAAAACAGATAACTGCAAAAGTTGAATCGAAACCCCAAAAGGTTTCTTTCCTAAAAAGTCTCCTCTTGATTTATATGAGCAAGAATCTGCAGGGACCAGCTAAAACCCCAGGCATGGGATGCCACATTGCAGAGAGATTCAAGGAGAGTTTCCATGTCACTTGACAACTGCTGTCTATTTAATCTTTATAGAGTGGTTAATGCCTGGATGTTTTGTTTTGTTTTTTTGTTTTGTTTTGCTCATCCTGGGCTCATCTTCTTGGTGATAAATCAGACAAACAGGTATGGCAAATTCTTTTCTCTCATGGTCTTCCTAGTATCCTAGGCAAAGGATATTGGTTGGTCATCAACTTAAAGTATATCATCACAAAGAAGTATTGCAAAATGATTTTTTACCACAAAATTTGAGTGACTTCATGCATAACATATCCTATACATAACTCACACTGCCAGAAAGTTTATTTATTTACTCACCTGTTCTGTTCTGTATTTACTCACCTGTTCTTTTCTGTATGTATCACATCTTTTAGTATGTTTGAAAAGGGACATGAGAAATCCAGTCCTATGGCCAAAAGTGAAATTCTGTTAATGGTCTCTGAAGTAAAAGGGATTTTTTACTCTGGCATGAACAGGATGAATAAACTTGCATTACTTTGAATGTAACTGGTTTCTCTAAGGGGAACTTGGTAAACAAAAGAATAACCGAAAACCACTGTTTCCAGCCTCAACAAGGGATTGTTCCTATAGGACCTTTATTTTGCTGATATATATTCTTCTAATCTCCTGGAACACACAGTTACTTCTTAAAAACATTGTACAACACAGTAGTCAGCAACAGGCATAAATCAACAAGAATTGTTCAGTATTTGTCTAAAGTGTTCCAAAGCCAGTTATTCTTCATTAATTATTTGTGCTAATGTTTGAACACCGGCCTTATAATCTGTCAAAGCCATATATTGCATTTTAACCCTTCCAAGTTTTATGTGAAATGAAAACAGAATCCAAATTTTAATTTTTAAGCCTGACTAGTTCTTTGAAATACATGATGCTATCACTAAAAAGTCAAAATCTGACAAAAGTAAACAAACATATAGATATCTGAAACAGCTAGAGAAACTCAGACTCCAGTGCTTCGTAACATAGAGTAAATTTTGAGGTTTTAAAAGTGATTGAGTTAAATATATTTTTTGGAAATTCAACAGAATTCTGGTAGCTGAGTGATTTGGAATTTCCTTCTACTGAACCATCTATTTCTTCATAAAGTAGGTTTTTTGCTCTAGAAAGGAGTTCTGTGACTGTCTGTCTGCTTTAAAGACTTTCATAGTTTCGCATGTCCAAAATGTACAAAAGGTTTTCACACCCTGAGGAATATGCATTTCAATGGGATGCAATGGTGATCTAACAGCCCAAACTGTTCAGCTCATAGCTCTCATGGAAGAAAAAATGTATGAATCTAAATATGCAGGCAAAGGAATAAGAAATTCCATACAGTAAATACAAACACTTTTGCAGAGAAGTATCATAGAGAAAACTCTTGGAAGAACCAGAATATTTAGTATAAATCCCATTGCTTACTACATCAGCAAGGCTTTCAGCTGTAAGCAATTATATTGTACCAATTCCCTATACAGGCCACTGAGAGATACCATTTTTACTGATGTCCATTTGGATATTGAGCCTTTGACTCCTGCTCTTTGGACATGGTTATCCAGACAATTTCTTATCCAATGAACAGTCCATCTATCAGACCCATATCCTTCCAATTTAGGAACTCAAATGTTTTGTGGGAATCATGTCAAAGGCAGAAATCAAGGTAGAGGACATTAGTTGTGTAGGGTGGGAATGGGCCACTGAGTAAATGAATCAATATGATTCCAACAGAAGTGACACAATATTGGACACACAAAAGATGGGGCAGACAGCAGAAAGTCAGGCAAGAAAGTTGTATTTTAATTTTTCTTACTCCATTATATACATTTTTTACAGAAGGCAAAATATTGGCTACACAGGTTGTCACCTCTCCAACCTCGTAGGTGAGCATCACCATCAATCATATTTCTCCTCTCAGAGGACAAATATGTAAACAAAATAGATAATTCTAAATATATACACAGTTTACATAAAGCTGTGTGAGAATCTCCACTAAAAAATTGCAAACACTCACAAGGCAAGAAAGCTTAGGGGGACACAGAAGCTGTTTTTGTTTACATTACATGGCAGATATAGATTATAGGTCCACTGTTCACTTGGGCATGCATCTCTGGGTTGGCCAAGCTGCTTCTTTATGAGGCAGTTACACATCCTTCAGGACATCAAATCGGTCAAGCATCCATCCTCATATTGTGCTTCTCCTATCTAGGGCTTACATTTTTTGCAGACAGTTTCTCAGGCTCTCTTGTTGTTTTTGATCCTGTTGTTTTCTCAGTAACCTTGATGAATTCCTCAGAGCTTTAATAACAAAACTGCAGGTGGTTTGATGATATTACTCACAAGCAGTTTGGGTGGTACATCAGAATGGCCTGTCATACGAATACATCGCTACATAGTTGCGTAATTACCAACGCAGTCACTGCATCATAGAAGGATGATCAGACTAGTCAGGTAAGGTTTGCATTTTTGAAGTCATGTTGGCTATTCCTAATCACTTTCCTGTCCCACACATGCTTTGACATACTTTCAGGAGGATCTTTTCCATGTTCTTATCAGGCAAAGAGGTGAATCTGTCTGGTCAGTAGTATTCAGGGTCCCCCTTTCTTCCTTTTTTAAAAATGGGCATGATTGTTGCCCTGAATTTTCTGCTTTCTGTCTTTGTGCAGAAATTCTCATGCAGCTTCATCTAAACAATGTGTATTTTTAGAATGTTTACATACTTCTCCTCTGAGAGAAGAAATGATTGATGGTGATATCCACCATCCAGGTTGAGAGGTGGCAACCTGAAGTAGCCAATCTCTTGACCACTGTACAAATGTATATAATGGAGTCGGATTTTTGAATAAAGTAGAGAAGAGTTGTTCCCTCACGCTGCTGTGTGCCTGCTTCTCCTTCTGTCCCTGAAGTGGGACACACCCAGCCTTGACAAACCACACATGTTATTTCTCTTTTTCCAGTAACTGGTGACTTTCCTGATTGCTATTTTTAATATTGCCTGATTTTTTGAATGATGGGCAACTATATGAGCCCATCAAGATGTTGGGATACATCTCACCAGATTTTATGGACTTGTGCATGTACAGGTTCCTCAGAAAAACAGATAAAATAAATTAAATATGGATTAAAAATGCACAAATGAAATACAGCTACAGATAAAATAAATATACTTACTAAAATAAACCATTTAAAATATTTTTAATATCTTTAGTAAATGAATGTGCTGATTTAAAAATAAGAGCAGTGTTGTTGTAAATATGGTTTTCAGGCCCATATTATACCATGAAATAACCTTATTTTGGAAATTTTTGAATACACATAACTTCCAGAGTCTGCCAGTTATGAGAAACTAAAAAAAAAAAAAAATCAAANTCTCTGGAATTTCTTTGAAAATTAGTAGAGTTGTTTTAGATGCTTTCTTATGGGTTAAAATTTGCTCAGACTCTATCTTTTGACCTTAGTGCTATGTTTGAGACCCCACTGAAAATTATTTGCCCAGAGAAGAGTGATATTCATGGCCTGATCCATCCATGACATTCTGCTACTGTCTGTGTCAAATTTAATGGCTTGTGACGGGTCAATTAAAGTTGAGGAACTCAAGGTTTGTATGACAGATTCATTGTTTATGAAGTGAAATTATATGTGTACATAATGTAATAATTGGCATAGTTAATTTATTGTTGTTTTGGGCATTACATTTGCTTGTGTAAATTATACCAGTTTGCTGTTAGGATAAAAATGGATATTGATAGATTTGTTTTGACTATGCACAGGTTGGCTTTGACTAGAAATTCATCTGGATGCAATTCCTTGCTGTCTGGTGTCAGATGGCAGAGTACATCTGCACATGCGATCTGAGGACCAAAGTCAGTGAAAGCAGGCAGAAGTGCTCAGGTCTTGATATTGGGAGAGTTCAAACTTCTGTTCACTGCTTGGGAAGAATGAGTAAGAGAGAGGTTTGACTGACCATCCCCACAGCTCAGTGCTCATGGTTGTCACCAAGAGATCTTAGGCAGTTAGCATGGACATATATTCACGTTCCATAAATACGTACTTCAGGTAAAAGTGCTTCCTCAGAAAATGTTTCAAGCAGAGCAGTCCAAAACATGATGTTCAGCATAATTTCCTGGAATGTGGGAGATTGAAATTTATGTCTGTCAAAGGATGATTTTAAAATAACTGTCTGTTTTTGTTCTGTAGCCATCATAATCACTACATCATGGGACAAATAAAGGAAAGCCTATTTACACTTTATTTTCTTTCTTTTATTCTTGACATATAGCTATCTAAATTTATATATTTAATGTTGATATGAGATTATCTCTTTTTATGTTGAAGAATTAGGCTTCTGTGTTCCTTTTAGGTGTACTTTGCTGTATTTTGATATAGTAGTTTTGATATAATGTAGATAATTCTTTATTGAACTTAGCCCAAGTATTTATGAATTATTTCCTGTGCCTATATGAACTCCTGAGAGGCCTATAAATCCCTTGTGAAATAAGGAGAGATTGTGGGGGATAATTTTGGAAAAACAGGTAGAAAGGTTTGATAATTATTAATGATATTGGTTTACAATTGGCTTAAGCTGAATTAACTTTGCCTGCTGCTGAAAGGGACTTTTAACCTGTTCTCATTCTTGTATCAGCACTTGCAATCAGGTCAGATCATTTATCTTTGGTGTTGGCTATTTTCTTCCCCCATTATTAGGTTTCAATCATAGCTAATCTTGACTTGCTGTGGGGCCCCATGATGCTAGCGTTGGCTGAAGGGAGGCAGCAAAAACTGTAGCTGAGAAAAGTAAGAATGTTATTTTGGAAAAAAATACAAAGTTTTTTTGACTGAAACAGATAATGAATTAGTACCCTCGGAAGAATGCAGGACTTCTCTTTGGTTTCCAAATAACTCTAACCATGCCCTTAATTTTAATCTGTGTACAAGAAGAGTGTACCCTGTTCACTTGAGACACAATTTAATGTTTGCAAGTCCTTGCTATTCCTTTTTTATACAGGTGTAATGAAAAATACATTGGTCACCACCTTGAGGCTACTCAGAGAATGAAGCAATATAATGTGTGGATCATGCTTGTTAACTGCAGTTTTCATGTTGTGACTACATCACACCACTTTCTGAAAAGTAATGGCTTTCAAAAAGCTTCTGCAGGCTATGCAGGGTCTTTGCATTAACCTATAATATACCTATTATGTCTCAGCTCCTCTATTTTGCTCACTCTCTCATGAACATAATCTTGCAGACAATGCCAGTGGCAACTTCTGAGCTGGTGTTTCTTCTGTAAAGTGGGAGGCAATTACTGACAGGATGTAATCTGTTGGATTTCATTCCTTACTGTGACTCATTAAAGCATACTTTACCTTCTGTGAATGCTAGAAAGGCTAACCCTTCCCTCACATGCCCTTTAAAAAAAATTAAAAATATTTGCTAGTGAGTATCTAGCAAGTAATGCAAGGTAAACAGCCATTTCTAACTCATCTTGCTGTACATTTTAATTAATGAGATTGTGCCAGACAGATGAGGATCTGGAAAAATTAGAACTTTCATAAAAAATACATAGTCTATTTGCTTTACGATGTAGAAACAACAGTTAGATTTGGCTCATATTTTTCTGTAATAAAAAGAAAATTATATTATATATGTTTAAATATAAGCCTATTTGTTTTCCATCTCTAACAATATCTTCTGCTGTTATTCATACAAATGCAAATAGACAGTAACTTCTGTGGAGAGAAGTTGACAGGTAAGAATCTGCCTATGTGTAGTAAACTTGCATACATTTCCTAATGCATTTAAATAAATGAATATATCAGGTATGTCAACAAAAGCAGTCTATTGCACTTCAGGCAAAAGAAATGCTAAGTACTGCAAAGTGACAGATTTCAAAATGGCACCTTCAAAAGGCTACAATCAATTTTATGGATTCTTTAACTTTTCCAAACATGAAAAATAATTATATAAATTTTTACAAAACTGCAGATTTTAATAAGCTGTCACTAATCTTCTCCTTACGGTTTTTTAAAGTTGATCTTTAAAATATAAAAATGCTTTGAAAATGAATGAAAAAAACATGGTTGTTTCAACCTGTATGTGGGGTTTCCTGTGTTACATGGCAGAGGAATTTCACAGAGCAGTATTATTATTATTAATANTATGCAAACATTTGACCAACTAAAACATAAATAAATGTACATAAATATATAGCAAGTATATAAATAACCATTCAATGAAGAGTCTATAGGATTTAATCCTGGGACCAGTATAATTTTCTCATCTCACTTGCTAAATATTATAAACACTCCCTAAGCTCAAAAGGAGAGAGTTGTTTAATGAACCATATGGTATTTCCATAAAATAACAAAATAGCACCTAGCAACAAGGTTTCTAAATTTTATTTAAGATTAGGAAGGGATTTAGAGAAGCAAGGAAAAATGTGTATAAATACCTGGCTGGAGGGTAAAGAAGGTGAGAGACAAACTCTTCTCAGTAGTATTCAGTGACAGGACAAGAGGCAATGGGCACAAACTGAAACACGAGAAGGTCCATTTAAATGAAGAGGGTACTTTTTCACTGTAAGGTTGTTTGAGCACTGGAACAGGTTGCTCAGAAACATGCCACTGTGTCCTCGTCCTTGGAGATATTCAAAACCCAACTGAATATACTCCTGAGCAAGCTGCTGTAGCTGACCGTATTTTCAGCAAGAGGGTATTGAACTACAGAGTCTCTATAGAACTTCTTGAGTTTCTACTATTATGTGGTGCTGTGCATTTTTGCTCTCTAACTCCATAAAAAGAAATGATGTGGCCATCATTCAAGACAGATGCAGAAGATTTCACTGAAGGATTTAGGGAGCAATTTTCCAAAGCATGAATTTTTTCCACTTTTCACCATTTGTCTCAGTGATGTGCAGCTAAATACATTAAGGAAATATACACAATTATAGTCACAAACCCACCCACTGATGCCAGCAGCTCTGCAGTGTAACTTTCTCATGTTCATTAACGTAACACTAATTTAATTGGTTTTGTACATGACTGAATTTCCTTTTTCCACTTGAAATATCATTCTTTCAATAGCCTTGTTCTACCACGACTTTAGTAAAGGAAACAAAGGAATATCCAACTGCACTGCACATAATGAGCATTGTAAAATGTCACAGCATGTTTTAGTAGGGACATATTCTACTGCAACAACAACAGATATTCTAAAATCACGTTTTTAATTTTCTTTAAGTTTAAATATATATATTTAAAAAAGGAAAGTATCAACAACAAAAAAATCCCTAAAAATGTCAGGCAATTTCAGGGAATTCTGAAAAGGCTGCTGAACAAAGAAGAAAAAAGATCTCTGTGATGTTCACAATCCACTGAGTGCTGAAGGTGAGAAAACTTTTTGGTGAAATATCATCACATTTCTGCCTTTTATAGAATTATCCCACTGATCTCAGTGGTCATTGTCAGCGATATTAAATTGTTCCCTCTGGACATAACATTGGATGTGTGTCAGTCTTTATGTCTCGCATAACTAATATATCATTTTAAACCAAATAGCTTATCTTTTGTATTGATAAATAAAGTCTTAAATATTTACTCTTTCTAAACAGCACTCTGTTCAACTATTTTCCAAACATCTAGCTTTCAGTTCCTGGGTCTGATCTTAGTGTCTGCTGAATACAAATTCTTAATATACTAGCTTACTGGCAAAAATAATTAAATTAATAATATGTTTTCTTAAGACCTCTGCCAGCTATCTTTTGAGATCCTAAAGGTGAAAAGGATGGTTGAGAATGTACAGAGGCTCTGAAAATCCATATAGTTTCACACCTCACTGATGGCAGAATGAACAGGTCCCTGGCTTCAATGGATTCTTCATCTATAACATGATTTGAAACAGGAGATATATGGACAGGCTGTGAATAAGAAGCTAATCAGTATCATTCATGTTCATACTGGTAAAATAAAAGTGCACCTAGAAATTTTCCAAGGAAGGAGTGCAGTAGAACATAGGAGCCATTCCTAAATGAAATGTTGAATCTGCATTATTTTGTAATTCCTAAGAGAAATCAGCACTTTTAATTATCCAGATAAATAAAAGGATGGAAAGAATTATTTATGCATGAATATATAATTTAAAAAACAGGAACTGATAAAGTCAGAAATCTTGAGATTATTGCAAATATAAATCTAGAGTTTTTTAAGCAGACAAAAATGCTTATTCCTGAATTACTCTTATTCTCAGGACAACTTTATTCCATGGCTGAGTTAAATTTTGTTTCTCAAAGTCAGTCATGAGAATGTTATTTTATATAACTGTAGAGAAAAAAGTTTAAGTGGTATAGGTTTTTTTAATCTGATTTGGAGATTAGATTTCCTATGGTCTATAATTTGTCACGGGTAAAAAGAAGACTAATTACAATCATAGAATTGGAACTGTGATGGTAAAAGGAAGAGACAGAAAATAAAGTGTAATTCAGCTCTAAAGGACTATTCCTGAGATGCCAGCATACAATTTCTATCTTCCCCATGAAATTTTCTGTGCACAGAATAAGATAAAATATTATCCCTAATGATAAATTTTTTACTATAGTCCATAGATTAAAAGACATGGAAGAGGAGATAGGATGGATAAATCATTCTGTCTGGTTAGTAAATATTTTATGTGTATTTGCATATCTAAATATATGATGCCATTACTGTAAGACTATGTCAAAAGCTTCCATTTTAGCTCACATAGGTATCTGTTACCAGAAACCTGAAAATTCAAGTTGAGTTGTGGGGAAGGTCATTTGACTAGATAGGCTTCCAATTTAAAGTACTTCATCTATCCTTCATTCACCAAATCCACTCAAATAATGCTATAAACAAGGCTATTTCAAAGATCTGCTATCCTTTTGCACTATCTGTATGAAGAAGTATCCCATAAAATTCTCAGAGTAATGCTCTGTGAGTGTGGACGATCTAGTTTTCTGTAGAGTTTACTGATTAACCAAAAATAGCATATTAAAGGATTAATTAATACTTGAAATTGTAGCTCTGTAACCCAAGAAATATATCATTGATATGAGTAATAAAAGATACAGGGTTTTGCCATCATTGAAGCCTGAAGAATTGTGTAGACTTGGCGTGAGCTAAGTTTAGGTTGTTTAAGCTGTCATAATAATTGCTTAACAATTGGATAATGTTCATGAATATGATATATGATAAATGTTTAACAGATCTGTGCAGACGATCAGTGAAGAAAGAGCAAGACTGCATTAGCAAATATGTGAAAGTCACACCAAGCAGATCAAAGGCAGAGAAGGAAGAAATCTCTCTCCATCAAACCTGCTCAATGCAGAACATCTGTGTCCCTCAGTGAAGAACATCTGTCATTACCAGCTCTTTGGAATCCCCAGTATCCATCTGGAGTAAGGTGGGTACCATCAGCCTCAGGACTCAGGCAGTGTGAGACTGAATATAGCACCAGACAAAAAAGAGTAAATAGAGGAAAAGGGTTGGGGTTTTTTTGTGTATGACAGTGATAAACTTTGCTGAAAGGGACATTAGTTCATTCATTATATAATTAGCATTAGTTTTACAGTAAGTTTACTGATACTCATGTGAGGCCATCCTCTTTTACCCATAGTATAATTTTGAATGCAATGTTATAGGTAGGAAATGTCAGCACTATGTCAGTTCTGAATGTTGTCATTTGACACAGAGGATTACCTCAGGCAAATTTTTTATCTAATAAGATTTTATTTATGAGCCTGTTGACATTATTTTTCCTTTTGGTTCAGAGCTATATTAAAAGTTTATTCATAACTAACACTCAGTCAGAAACATAATTATCTAGCAGCATAACAGTAATAATGCCCTAGCCCCCCAGACCTCCTCCTTAAAACATAAGTCATTTGTAAATATCTTATTAGTCTTTTCTTTGTATCTATTAAAATATTAATATTTTCGTATATTAATCAGCTTTTTGGATAATTTGTCTGTATTATCCTGATTCAACTTTGTCTTGGCGTATAGGGTCAAAGCATGTTACACAAAGGTAAACCATTTATACTGGATGTATTCCTGAATTTTTATGCACTTTGTTAAACACACTCACACATTTGGAAATATAAACACAAATAAGTTTTAGTTAATATTAACCTCAGTTATTTTTCTTTTAGTTCAGTGTAAATGAGTGCTTGTCTTTCAGTACTGTGTTTAATGTAAGGTTGGCTATTTAGCAAGATTTACTGCAGTTATTTAAATATGTTTATAATATGGTCTGTGGTCCCATTGTGCCTGTGTATTATATGTATTTCTAGTGCATGGGTTTGATTTTAATCCCTATTTGGAATGTTTTTCATATGACTATAGGGTCACAGAGATGGAAATAAAATGATAGAAACCCTACAGCTTAGTGGTTGTTTGCTTTTTTTTCTTCTCAAGTTTAGTAAAAAGCTAATTCAGATTGGTTGTGAGCTCTTTCTGAATATTTAAAGCTTACTGATCCTGTTCTCTTCTTTTGCACTCTCCTAGGGTGTTTTATGCTTACTTTTGTAATTGGTGACTATGTTTAGTGACCATGGACTATGCTTAATTAACAAGGTCATTTGATTCTGCTACAATTTGAAGTTAGAAATGTTTGCTCCTCTTTGGAGACTCAACATTTAGTGTCAGATTAATGAAGACTAAAGACCTACTGCTGACAATAATAATTGCTCATTTAAGAACATTTGCAAGTAAGTAATCTCTAAATTCTTGTTCTAATTTCCGCCCAGGATGTGAGGGGTGTGTTATTCTGTACCACAGACATCATTCCTGGGGTGCAGAAGAAGGGCATTCTGAGAAGAAGGGATCCGCAGCCATTTTGTCCTTTTCCAAGGAGCAAGCAGTGAATGGAGTGGTGGGGTAATGCTGGTCCTGACTGAAGGGTTTGTCTGGAATTGTTTTTCATTGTCTTGGGCTGGGGGAAAAATGTATGCACAGAGGTCCAGGGGCCATTTTGTTCTTTGTCTCTTTGATGGGCTGTGGCCACATCAGGTCAGACTTGGTGAGCATTCTGTGTGTAATCACTTTCTTTTATACGCTGTTGTTATTTGCATTGTTGCTGTTATTGTTTGTTTTCTTATCTCATTGCTGTTTCTAGTAAATTGTTATCTCAAGCCATAATCTCTACCTCAGAATATCTCTGCCTATTGTCTATCTCACCTGAAGGGGTAGAAGGAGGGCTTAATTTTCAGCTGGGCATTTTTCCATAACTCATTACTTTTATTGACTTTAAGTGGCTCTTTTAACACCCAGAGGATTGAGTTACTATTTGTTCTTAAAGTCTGTATATCAATTCAGAAGTGAAAATAAGACATTGGTATTTTTTGTAAAAACTCTTTGCTGTTTCAAATTTCTGGGGAAAAACATAGTCAATTTATGTTAAATTTCTGGGAACGAAATAATAATTTCTTATGGGTTTGAACTGTTTTGGGTTTTTTTTGTATCCAAGGTCAGCTTTTAAGTATTGTAATGCTTTAGTCTTAAAACTACTGTTATTTGCCTCAATGTTAATGTTTCCTGTTTCTTGGGAGAATTAGGAAGTAAACAAAATGGATAACTGCAATTTTTCTACTGTTGTACTTAGTCTTCCAGAGCTTCAAGTGGTAAAATAGATTACTTGCATACATTGCTGTGGCCTTTGTTTTCAGCATGGAAACTGAAATATTTAAATTTACTCATTCTTAAGCAGAAACAGAGAAAACAATTTAACAGTGTATGCATACTGAAAAGGAAAACAAAACTAGCCACTGGAGAAGAAGTAAAAAAAAAAAGAGTACTCTAGCTGTGGCTACTTGGTGCAGCTCATAATACACTCTGATGTTTGTTAAGAAATGTAAAAAAGTATCAAGATGTTGAATTCTGATTTTTTATCTCTGATCCCTAAGTAACACAAAATTTGACAGACTGCATTAAAGACACTGGATATAAATAAAAAAATTGCAAATTATTTTTCAGGTTCTTTTAAAGAGATAGAGACAAAAGGAAAGAAAGAAAAGGAATAAAATTCTGGTACTTTAGAAAATAATGGAAACAATGAGGAGAAAGCAAAAGAAGTGGACATGGATAATATGAAACAGTAAGTCTGAATCATGTAATCGCTTACGTTGAAAGAGGTTCTTAAGATTACTGAACGAAACAGTTGAGCTAACGTTACTGAGTCCAAATGCCCCTAAATGCCACATCTGTTTCTTTAAAATATTCCCAGGGATGGAGACTCATCCTCTTCCCTGGGTAGCCTGTTCCAATGTTTGACAGCTCTTTCAAAAAAGAAGTTTTTCCTTGATCTTATAAAAAAAAAATTGTGGGAAAGAAAAATGAAGTGAATTGCATATATTTACTTTCAGATGAACATATTTTGCTGGGTTTAGTTAGTTACTTATTTTTCATAAAACTCATCCATATTAGCTGAAAAACTTAATCTGGCTTATAGTTAACTGGTCCAAATAAATGTGTTATAGGACACACAGAAAGATAGAGAAGTGGAGAAGGTAAGAAATTCCATGTTACACAAGCATCTATTAGTAATTTTTAAATCTCCCACTATCATTTTAAAGACCCTTTTTTTGTAAACATTTCTCCTATATCACGGAACCTTGTTTTTCTTTTCTTCATTTCAAAGTCAAGAAGGGCAACATCAACTCCTCTTCAGCTCAAGAGGAGGGAGTGACTCAGCAAATGGAATGATCTAGGATGGAATAATTTATGCTATATCATACAGGACTTACACATTTAAATATAGACAGGAACTTGGGGTTTCTTAGCTCTGTATTATAGTGCAGATTACTGCACCATTTTTAATTTCTAGTATATCTTCTGATGAAGCATATCTGAATCAATGTGTTCAGTATTTAAGATGTATATTTAGAATATTTCACCAGCCATGGTTGTAATTGACCCATGCAGAACATCAAAGAAGTGCTATTCAAGAAGTACAACATAAGTGAGCTGTAAATTCAGTCTTTGAATTGGTGGATGATTTTCAACTTAGATGCACGATGGAATAGTTTTTTGAATGAGGGTTTAAATATTTTAATTCTTAATAGAGCTGATATTTTTAAATTTTTGTTTACAGGAAAAAGATGCCTTTTGAAATGATTAGCATTTACAATGTCATTATTTTAGAATATTTCAGTATTTATTCCTTGATGAAAATTCTTGGTGCATGATATAGAATATTAAAAATTCACAATTAGGTTGAATTTAGAAATTAGATTGAAATAGTTTCCTTTAAAAAAAATAGCACTTTTTACTTAGACCTAAAAGAACTAAAGATTTCTTTTTATCAGAATGCTAAATATAAATCAATTGGAAGATATAATGCTTGTATAAATATTTTGTTGAATATTAAGCACTGATGATCAAATACCTGGTCAATATTAATGTAAGCATTATTTGGAAAGCCTCTATTAAACAATATATTTTTCTTTTGTCTACGGTATGGGTCATATAATAGGCCAGACATTAGGATGTATGTACAGTATTTAGTGCTCTTCAACACAAGGCAATAGAGAAACTTAATATTTATACTGCTTTGTTACAAATGTCAGACTGTATTGGCCTTAGCAAAAGAAAGTAAAAAATAAAGAAAAGGAGTGAAGGATGCTCCTCGGCTCACTGTATATCACTAAACTTTGATTGAGAGGAAATTTCAATTATTTAATGACAGAGTATTTGGATTTTTATTCTTCACTTTATTTTATTTTTAATTTTGCAGTTGCTTTAGTGGGCATGTCTTGTGCATACTTGACTGTCTTCTCCCTAGATAATTAGAAGTTTGATTATGACATATAACATATTGGAGGCTAAGTTTTAAACTGAAGTAGCAGCAAATAATATAATACATTTTTTGACCTTTTCTCTATGTTTCTAAAAATATTTAATTAAATATCAAGCTCAGTGGACTGGAATAATTTCTTTATTATAATTGTCTGGGGAAGGTATCCTTTTATAGGATAGCATGAAAGATATCTTCTAAAGTTTGATTTAATATTTATTAAGTTTTGCTTCTTAAAAATATCTTTTTTCTACTTTCTCTTCATGATTGGCAATAGTTATAAGCATAATTAAAAGTAGATCTTTCAGCAAGATAATTTCAAATCCTAGTTGTGATATAGTAAATGAAATATTTTTTTTTAATAAAATCAGGGCATTTTTTTTGCCAGGTGCCGTTGTGACCTGGTTGAGATATTCTGCAAGCTTCTTTGAATTTCTGCCCAATGTTTCATATGTAGACTTAAAAATAAAACTCACCCAATTTTTCAAAGTTTGAATTTTACATATTTTTTTAAGAACATTTTTTTCTTCAGCCTAGCATAAAGATTTTTTTTTCCTACCAAGTATCTTTTAGTAGTACAAATTTAATTTTATGTTACCCACTATTGTTAAGCATATTAGTTGTAATACTTGGAACTTTAAGTTCTGGACTTGGATGTGGCAGGCAGAAAGCTATGGACAGGGCTGTAAAAGTGAAGCAGTAAATTACAAGAGAATGTTCTATCTTTCCCCAAGGAAAATGATGCTGAAATTTACTTTGTAAGGTATATTTGAACACCAAAGGAAGTTATTGACTTTGCTGGTCACTTTTCATTGAGCTGATACTACTGTAAATGCATTGATTCCAGAAAAGCTAATTCTGATAAGCATAATTTCACAAAAGATAGTAAAACAGCAATTTTACCAAGTCAATTAACTAATGCTGTTAAAATGCTTCCTTATAATCTGATTTTTATTCTATGGTTTCATCACTCTTAGCTATTTCATTCCTCTTTTCTTCAATTTGTTTTATTTTTGGAGAATTAGTTTTAATATACTTTGCTCTTATGTCAACTTTATTATAACTCACTAATGCAAAAAAAATTGGATGTTTTCTACCCTATAGTTCTGACTTTGACCTGTCAAGTCAGAAGTTAGAAGTTAACAAAAGTTAACTTTTGTTTGAAGTTAGTCTTCCATTTAACAATTAGAGACAGTGATACCAGTCTTTTACCCATACTAGGGGAAGTGACTGCTCAGAAAAGTAAATTTTTTTAGTTACATATATCAGTGCTCACAAATGCTCAAGCAATGATTTGCTTCCTGGTTTTCCTGTATGTACATTAGGGAAGAGATACTACAGTGTTAATATTTTTCATTTCTACTTGATTTATTTTCAGTTACCTTGAATAATTTTTTTTGGTTTTGTTTTCCAGTTCCACTGAATTCTGGTTTCCCTGTCTAGAAGAATGACTTTCATACTGGACTTCTATTTTCTCTAGAACTGGCAAATTTGGGTTAAAAGCTCTTAGTTAACTCTTTCATTTGGTATTTAACCTTTGTACAAAATTAATAACTTACTGTCCTTCTAATGATTTTTATGTTCCCTAGAGTTCCTTTCTTGGCCAGTAGCAATGATTCCCTCATCCTTTGTGACCCTGGTGGAGGAGGAAATGGTTCTGTGTACTACTGCAAGCACCCAGAAATCACTCAGAGTGTTTTATTCTCTTCTTTACAGGGCTCTTCTGAGAGAATATAATTTTCTCCATCCTTGTTGGTTTTCCTTGCTGTGTAGCCAGGGCTGAACAGGTCCCAGCAGCAGACTGGGGCAGGGACCAGGAGCACTGGGGGCTCATCGGGGTCCATCAGGGCAGGGCCTCATTCCAGCCAGGAGCAGGGCAGCCAGGGGCACCAGGGCAGATCCAGCTCTTGGGAATCAGACACATCCCTGGAGATGGGGTCACGCTGGGGTTTTGGCTCAGACTGACTGGGATCTGGTTGGACTCTAGCTGAAGCTGGGCCATGTACTTCATTGTTATAGCCAACGCTCTTCATAAATAAATTAAATGTTCTGGAAAACAAATGAAAATAAATGGCCATATCAGTCTGCATAAAGACATTAGGAATGTTTTCTGTATCCTTTTGGTGTTCAATAATTGTCACGTTTTTGGACAGTTGTGCTCTTTGATACAATATTTTTATATAACACCATAACAAATCAAAAGATCTTGTGTGGAGGTTTTCATAAATGAAGGATATTTCTGCTGATAGAAATTTCATCATGCCTGCTTATGGAACTTGTAGACATAGATTCATTTAGGCATCAAAATAAGGAGTGAGGATGATTGAAAATTTATACTAATTGAATGTTCTGTTCAATCTAAACAATTCAGTACAGTTAGTTCTAATAAAACACTTTTTGTGAGTAGTTTTCAAAGGCCACCAGCTTCTAGTCCTTTTTTTTTTTTTTTNCCCAGCAGTCATATTCCACAAATCTGGCCATATAAAAGCAAGTCTTGTAGTACAAACTACAAAAACGTTTGTCTGGCTTTGTGCTGCCATCTTAACAACGTGACAGGTCCTGCCAGGTGACAGTTTATTCACGTACATTAGCTAGAGGTGGAACATGAACGAAAAACTTAGACTAGATACCTCATCATTATTTTATAAACTGATATTCGCAAACACTGGCAGAAAAAAATTGACAGAAAAACCTACTAGCAAATATGCAAATCTTATTGATTCTCTGAGTAATTTTCATGATCTTATTGAAATATTTCAATTAAAAAAAAACGGAAAAAATCTAGATTAAGTGATCCAACTTTTACACTTAAAAATATAATTTTTTTCCTGATAAACAGTTTCAAGATGATAATACTTGGACAATGTCATTGGCTGCCTTTTTCAATTATAGCATTTATTGAGTTTTTCGCAGAGTATCTACTTTTTTGGAGAGCAGGGGAAACAGCTGGATTTCCTGGCATGGGAACACCTATGGAACTGTTTTAATGACAGTTAAGGTTGCTTTTCCCTTTGTTTCAGCAGAACTTACAAATTCTTAGAAAAAAATAAGTGCTGAAATATGTACAGTAAGCAAGGCAGTCTTATTGTAGATTATATTTTTACTAGAGATCATTTAAAATATAGCTTCTTTAAGAATTCATTTTCTTTTGTCTTGCACAAAACTGTATTGTCTGATTGTTTCCTGTCTGAAAATTGTCAAAATAATAGAATTAATATTTGAATGAGAGATCAAGACTGCCAGATGATGTGAGGACAGTAGATGAGCAGGTGACTGTTTTTCTCTATTCTGTGGACAATAGCATTATGCTAATGCCCAGTATCTAACATGAGGTCTTTAAATTTCAAAGAATAAATGTTAGAAAACTAGTCTGTCTTATTTGAGACTTTAAGTACAGTCAGTTCAAACAATCCCTTATATAAATATGTAGGTATGAAGCAACATTAGTGATGTGAATTCTGCAATACAGTAGGAAAACTATGTCCTAACAGCATTTCCTGCATGCAAACAATTTCAAAATATTCTCAAATGTATAAACAGCAAATTTTTATAGCCAATCCTCAGAAGCTTTAAGTACATTAATAAAATTCAAGCTCAACTGGACATGGCTTTTTAGCAGCATGCTTTGACTGGATAAACTTTCAGCAATGGATTGGATAAAATGACCTCTGAATATCTATTCTAACTAAAAATATTTTACAATTTTAACATTTTTTATTTTAATAATTTTAAAACTAATTTATGAAAAATGTATGCAAATCTGAATCTGTTTAGCCATGGTAGTGGCCACTAGTGTTCTGGACTTTTGACAATAGGAAGGACTTATAAAAGAGTATAGTTACATTTTAGGGATCTAAGCAGTTTTCAGAACTGAGATGTTTCTTATTCAATTAATAGGTAGAAATAAAATACCAGGGTCTACCCAGACATCCTTTTAAATCTATTTTTATATACATGAGGAAAACCAACTCAATAGGCTTTTAGTTAATTTTTAAAAGCTGCAAGAAGCTAACAACCTTCATTATGATCAAATTTATCAGTATTTAGATAAGATTAGATGTAACATTGAATATTTAATAAATATGTCACTCTTCACACATAAACTCAAAGAAATATCTTGTAATTCACTCTAGTAATCTACATCTCAGAGATACAATGAAATTACATTCTGTTTTATACTTTCTAAGTTAAATACTGCAGCTATTATATTATATTGCAAGAAGGAAGGAGAGTATGTTGTTATGGAATGCTGTTTTGTACATGACATAGTGTTCTAAGGTCCAGCTAGAAACCATTGGTACTAAAAAAAAGTCATTGACACCAAAACGGTGCATTGAGGTAATCAGTAAAATGCATGGTGGAATGAAAACAGAAACATTCTTGTTAATTAATTTGATTCTTTAAGACTACAAAATAGCTACAAAATTAAAATATATCATTATATATAGTCTGTAAATACTGTATTATATATTATTTTTTATTTATGTATGTATTTATTTATTTCACAAAGCTATCAATATTTAATTTAGAATCATTGCCCAAATCTTATATTAGCGAAAATATATTTTCTAGAGGTCCATATGTTAAAGACACAGTTTGCTCATTCTCTTGTTTATACAAGAATGTACATAAGTAATATAAAAGAGGATGCTAAAATATTGATATTTTTATGGTTTTAACAAAAAAATATACGCTATGGAATATGAGATAACAAAACCATCATACCTTGATACCTCTTTTATTTTACCATTTCTCCAAGCTCTGGGTAATTTTTTCATGCTCTAGAAATATCACATTGTAATGAAATATTTAATTCAAATAAATAAAAAAATAGGTAAAATCCACATTTATTCCAAAGTGCATCAGATTTATTTGGTTAATTTTTTCTCTTCTGAAACTCATAAAGAATTGTTTGCCATGATGTATTTGTAACATCCATGTAATTATAGTCTATGTCTTTGCATGAGCTGATTGCAAGGAGAACAATGTTAGTTTGGGGCTGAACTGGTTTTAAAAATGCAGAATGTACTTAAATATATTCTTTATGCTGGTCGTGGCTTTTTTTCTCACATTTACAATTCTTTCTGCAAATCAACATACAAAGATACAACGAGTACAGACTGACAGTAAAACAGGAGAGTGAGAAGTAAAAGGGGTAGGAAAGTGGGATTCTTATTTCTTGAACAAATTTTAATTTTCAAATATGTAAAATTATACTGAACAATTTTTTAGCACCTTTAGCATTTTTTAAATTATTTAGCAAGGTAAAGAAAAATGCCTCAGGGAGAGTTTAAGTTTAAAACTTAGGGAATTTATCCCAAAAATAAGAAAATACTCTATGAAGGTTTTTTTCAGAACTATTTTATTGTGTTTATTTGGCAAGATTTTGTAGCAGGGGGTGGAAGGATTGGCAAAGAAGGTTTCTGTGAGAAAATTTCAGAAGTTGTCTCCTTATCAGGCACAGCTGAATTCAGCCAGCTCCAGGACAGATGTGCTCTTGGTCAAAGCTGAGACAGTCAATTTTTGCTCTTCTTCGATAACAAGATCAAAAAAGAGTAAAAATTTCTGTGCTCCAGCAGCTGTGAGAAAGGAGTGAGATGTTAGAGTAACAACTCTGTAGACACCAAGGTCAGTGAAGAAGAAAGGGAGAAGGTGCTCCAGGCACCACAGTCTATGGGTAGCACAAGAGTGACACGCATTGTCCCCTTCAGGGTGGAGCAGACACCCACCCTGCAGCCCAGGCAGGACTCCGTGCTGGCGTAGGTGCCCACAGGGAGCGCATGCAGGAGCAGGTTTTCTATCCTGTTGCCCTATGGGGGAATGACACTGGAGAAGCCTATCCCTGAAAAACTGTACCCCATGGAAATGACCTTTGCCAGAACAGTCCTCGACGAAATGCAGCCTCATGAGAAGAGCCCACACTGGTGAATTCCATGAAGAACTGTATCTTATGGGAGAGAGCTTATCCTAGATCAACTAAAAAGAAGAAGGGGGAATAAAGAGATAATGCGTTATAAACTGATTTCAATCCCCATTCCCTATTCCCCATTCCCNTCCCCATTCCCCATTAAATGGAAGGAAGCAGAAGAGATGGGAATGAAGATGAGCTTAGGAAGAAGGGAAGGGTGGGGGGAAAGATTTGGGGGTTTATTATTTCTCATCATCCTACTTTGGTTATTTGGCAATAAATTACATTAATTTCCCCAAATTGAATTTGTTTAGCCTGTGACTGTAATTTCTTTGTGCTCACCCTGTCCTTATCTCAACCCAGATTTTTTTTGTAATATTTTCTCTCTGTATCATGTTGAGGAGGGTGAGTGATAGAGCAATTAGTTTGGTGGGCACCTGGCAGCTTGCCAAGGTCAACCTACAACAGCTATGAATTAATTCTAATTTTTAGGTTTACTGGTAAAGAAGATCATTAAAAAAATCCCATAAGAACTTTTTACTGATAGCTAAAAAAAAGGTAACTTTTTTTTCTGGCAACTGCTAGGCTACAAAAATACATGACGTTATCCTTAAGCTTAAATTGAAGATATTCTATCCAAATAAACAGCAGAAAAAATTATTTCTTGCTACCATTGTGAAGGCCACTTAAAGAATTATTTAAGAGTTGTTAAAAGAAGAAAGAAATCTTAACTTTTTTATCTGTCAGCTGAGTGAAACATAATTCAGATACTTTCTGAAACTGTTATTGCTGAAAAAACAAAGCATGACAGTTCACAGTATGGTTCAATGTCATGGCAATGGCTGCAATGATGACAATGTAGAAAATGGTGTGGAAGTTAGGATGGAAAATCTATTGTTCTGTATTACAATAAAAAAATAGAGCAATTCCAAATGTAGTGCAAATATCCTAAAAACAGTTTTAGCAGAACTGTTTTATGATGTATTCTCTTAGGACCACTGTATTCTTAAATACAGTCTCTGTCTTACTTTACACCGCTGACCAGTCTTGATCATTTATTCATGATTATCTCTAGTTTTGTATATTTTGATGATTACAAAGTGTGTTACAAATCATAGTTGCTTACTTTTTACTCCTTCTTTCTCACTTTTTGAAATTATTTCTATTCTCTTTTTAGCACATAATGAGGAATAACTCATTCTGCCATCTCTATACTTTCAGTGAAAATACTTCACAAGATAGCAAAGATTAATTTCTCCCTGAAGAGATAATCTCACTTATGTCCTCAAAACATCTAGAGATTTCCTAATTTATTTTTTTTTCGTGTAGTCTTTTTTATATAAGTCCGATAACTTAAATCAAAAGCAGACAATCAGGAAATTTCAGCAAAAAAAAAGCAGCCTACAGATAAAAGTGGAAAATCCAAGTAAGAGAAATTTAGATGACTATTTTCATAATATATTTGAATAAATGCCACACATAACAAATATTTTAAAGAATGCATATATTGAAGAATGAAATCACAGAAAAAAAAAAGTTAAATGAGTTGAGATCTATTTTTCAGTCCTTTTGGAAGCCAATGAAAAAATAACTTGCTCATGAGCACAAGCACCCAAAAATAAACATATATATGTGTGTGTACAGTCTGAAAGGACTGATTTAGTTTACCTGAAAACTGGGATCGTGTGTATTGAGTGGATATGGCAAGGTGTTGGTATCAGGGGGATGTAGGAATGGACTCTCTGAAAAGCTACTAGATGTTTCTCTGACATCCAATGGAGCCAATGCCAGACACCTCCCATACAGACCCCTATGGCCAAGGCTCAGCCCACCAATGATGATGGTAATGCCTCTGGGATAACATTATTTACAAGGGGGAAAAAGTGTTTCGTGCGGCCAATTGCAGCCATAGAAGAGAGGAGTGGGAATTTTGAGATGAACAACACTGCAGGCACCAAGATCAGTACAGAAGGTGTGGGAGGACATCATCCAGGCACTGGAGAAGTGATTCCTCTGCAACCTGATGAAAACCATGCTGAGGCAGCTGTGACCCTGCAGCCCATGAAGATCCATAGAGCAGCAAAGACATCCACTTGCAGTCCCTGGAGGATCCCACAAAAGAGCAGGTGGATGCCAAAAAGTGGAGGATGTGACCCTGTGGGAAACACATGCTGGAGCAGGCTCCTGGCTGTACCTGTGATCCTGTGGAGAGAGAAGCAATGGAGCAGGTTTGCTGGCAGGATTTGCAACTCCATGGAAGGCATCCATGCTGAAGCAGTTCATGAAAAATTGAAGTCCATGGCAAGGATTCGGAGGAAGTCATGGAAAATTGACTCCCATGGGAGGGATGCCACACTTGAGCAGGGAAAGGGTATGAGGAGCTATCGCAATAGAACATGAAATAAAGATGCTTGATTTTAGTCAGAAAGCAGTAGAAATTAGAAGGTTTTATTTAGAATTTATTTAGTTTTTTTATAACGTTGTGTTAAGAAGTCATCTTATTGGTCCATAGGGCTGGCAACTCTCCCATTGGTTAAGTAACAGAAATAGAAAACAACACCTGTTGTTATGGGAAAGGAATATTGTTTACACAAGGTTGTTTTGGGAAAAAGTAAACTGTTGAAAAGTTTCCTTTGGGAAGAGCTAGCAATTTTCAGGCTCAGAAAATATCGGGTTCACAAGGAGCCATCTCCCTGAGCAGAAAGAAGCGGCAGAGACAGCATGCGCTGAACTGACTGCAACTCACACTTGCTCTGCAGCCAGGGGCAAGGAGGTAGAGAATTTAGTGAGTAAAGTTAAGCCCAGGTGGGCATTGGAAGTAGAAATGTTTTAAACATTTGATTTTATTTCACATTATCTTACTCTGATTTGCTTGGTAATAAACTAAATTAACTCCCCAAGTTTTGCCTGTGACAGTAACTGGTGAGTGATCTCTCCCCTGCACTTTTCTTGACCATGAACCAGGGCGAAGCTGGGCGTGTCCCAATTTAGGAACACTGAAATGAATTTCAGGAGACAGCCGTTGTAGAAAAAACTCTTTTTAACTTTATTTTGACTCCAGTATTTATAGATATGTACAGAGGTCAAGGGATTGGCTACACAGGTCACCACTCTTTTAACCTGGATGGTGGACATCACCATCAATCATTTCTTCTCTCACAGGAGAAGTATGTAAACATTTTAAGAATAGACATTATTTACATTAAGGCTGCGTGTGAAAGTTCTACAGAAAGACGAAAGACAGAAAACTCAGGGCAACACCGTTTCTTTTATTTTTTTTTTCTGCTGACCAGCTGAGGATGGGACCAATAGAATGGGTTTGGTGGGCACCTTGTGTCAAGCCAGGGCCAACCTATCACATCTTACAACACATTTATTTTAAGGTTGTCATACTGAATGGATTTTGATGTGGTAAATTCTAAGGTCCAATACATGAAGACTTTGGAGGTTGAAACCCATTAGATATATAATTATAAATTTGATTCCTGACAGACTCTTCAACGATGCATGTTTCCAGATCTGTAAGTACCTGATGCAGATTTTATCATTTACATAGAAACAGAAGCTGAATAGCATATAAGTAGAAGTCTTATAAGGTATTTCTTGTTTTATTTCTATATACAATTCTTTAATATCTAGTATTATTTTCATACTTTACATAGATGATGCAGTTCTGCTTTCTTTAGCTCCACTAGGCCTGCAAGAGTTCCCAATTTTTCTCCCAAGCTTATAGCCTAGATTCACTGAGAAATATAAGACCAAAGTTACTGTCATTTAACATTACAAGAACCAGTCATGTATTTATATGCCTTACTCAGCAATAAGGTGCAAATGAGTGTCTGGGGAAAAGATATATTAACTGAAGTTAGCAGATATTTATTTTTATTTTGTCAAGGAGTACATGCCCCTTCATTTATAGAGATAAATTCATAACTTTACCATCTCCACAAATTCTAATATTTGCTTTTGCATGTTCTACAAGCATACAGATAATAGTGAGATGATGCCTTTTAATATTTTAACTTCTATAGTCATATTTAATACTATATTCTGCTACCTTATGTTTCTGTGTTTAGTGCTATTTGTTTAACTAACATGGACTAATTTCAATTTGAAAAAAAAAATGTATTTCATTATGTACTCTCATACCAAAACTTATTACTATTTTAGGATGTAAAGTATATTTATCAAAATAAAATATTACCCAAATTACTTGATGGTGTTAGCAGATTAAAATCACTTCATTAAAAACTAGTTTGCATTATCTGGTTCCTGAATCTTTTATTATTTCAATTATATTTGCTAATTTTACATGTTTCATTTTTCTGTTTCTTTTCTGTGTCAAAAAACATTTCTCAGAATTTTTATATAAAAGTTACTTGGAAGCTTTAAGGGGAAAATGACTAACAAACCTAACTACATGCAACCTGCTATTTATCTGCATCTTAATATACACTAAACCAGCAAATTAAAAATATACATAGCTTTTCCACTACCAGATAATTATTAAACATTCTAGGATTTCATATACTACTATAGGAAGAAATCAAAGCAGAGTTGAAGATTCTTCCTATTGAGGATTTCCTTGTTTATACTTATAAAAATCCCCTGTGAAGAGCTGAGAAAATGCCTGTATTAAATTTTAATGAATATTATCTGTGACCTTTTTTACTCAGTTTTATATTTCTGCCTGTCTGAAAGCATAAAATTAAGTCAAAGGAAGCCCCATATGTGTTTAAATCAAGAAAATCAAAAACTATCAACAAAGTAGAAGAAAAAATGTGAAGTGATGGGCCACATAGCTTGTGGCTATGAAAAGAATCCTTCAAGCTCCCATCCTCTAAGAGCATTGTTCTGCAAATGCTAAAATAGGAGATCAAAACTTATCAGTCTCTTGAAAGACTGAGGTGCTAGAGAAAAACTAAGCACACTGAAAATCAGGCTGGGCTATTTTATCAGCAACAAATCTAGGAGCTGAAAGAATTATACATAAAAAAATAAGGCTAACTAAAGAAAAAGTGTTGGAGGATTTTTTTTTTAATTTAAACAATTAATATTTTCAACTTTTTTTTCTAGATATTACCATTTTAAGAAGTTATTTTATGGGGTAGGAGAGAAATCTGAAACAAGAGAAGAAGCTACGAAGAAACAAAAGGAGAGTAGAAGAGAGAGAAGTTATTTAATTACTTCCTATTATAGCATCACCCAAAGATATAAATCCTCTTTGAAACGAATCTCATTTGAGCATCCTGAGACATTTATATTAACACTACCAAAATGAAGGCTAGATACACAACTTCAATTTTCAGAAAACTTGACTAAGGACTTTTTCTAGGAATAAGGACATTCACTATGATATAGTTGAGAGAAATATCAGTGAAAGAACATCCTTGGAGATGGTGATAAAATTCTAAATTAGAGTGTAGAGACAGTATGCAAGAAACACCATAAAACCAAAAAAAAAACCCCCAAAACCACAAGTCCCACCTCCCTCCAAAAAATAAACAAACAAAAAAAGGCACAGAATTATTCATAGCTCAGTTGGATAAAAACATGCTTTTTTTTGTCTAAATTTAGTTGTACATTTTCTAGATAAATAGAATTAGAACTCTATTCTGTATTTTCTATGTAGTTGTTCATTTTATTCAAGTTTTAGATCACAAGTGGTCTCTTTAGAGGCACAACTGCTCTTTGTAACCCACCCAGGATTCTCTGATTGGCTCCCATCATCTATATAAGGAAAATCTTTGAGGTCATGACTGCAATCTTTGTCACATGTGCATTATGCGGTTCTGAAATTGGATGGAATTCCTTCTTCAAGGATGAATTGTGATAATACTTAAAGGCAAATTATTGAAAAACAGATAAACAGGTCTATGAGAGGCTTTTAACAGGAATTACATGCCATTGATGCTCAAGAAAAGCTCTCAGTTTGTGGGTGCTTAGAGTTAGTTAATGCATTGCTAATCTTTTACCCCTTATATATATTTAAAGAATTATGGAAATGAAGCCATACAACAATTTATGTAATTAATGAGTTATATCACAAAAACTCATTGTGATCCAGTAGATATTGGCTGTAAATATTCAATTAAGAAAGGGATTTTCATCAGCTTTATTTGATTTTCCCATTACTTGACTTAACAGTTTCTCAAATTGACTAGATGTCTGTGGCTAGTTTGATTTGCTTTTTTAAAATGTTTTTGTGGCACAACCACAATTTTGTATAGGAAGGGAAGGGAAGGGAAGGGNACACAGAAATGTGTTTCAATATTCCTTGGTTGTCTGGAGCTTCTGAGGGAGAAATTATTCTTTTAATTCCATCTTCTGATGATGCATAACAGTGTTTGGAAATTTTGATATGCTATCTTTGGACATTTTTTCACACTCTATTAAAAGAAGCTTATTTTCATGTTTGGGAACAGACTGGTAGAAATGAAACAAGTACTTTTGTGGAGAAGAAAGAGTGGGGAGGGGTGGGAACAAGAAGCAACATAGGGTGGGTCATGAAATCAAAAAAGGACATCTCAGACATACAGTATCACTGGCCTAAAGAAAGCAGAAATGCATATACTTGATGAGAAAAAAAAAATCTTTATTTATCTAACTATTCATTTTTTATCTTCAGTATTTCTTTTCCTGGTAGAAAATTTAAATGGAAACATAGAAGCAAAACTGTCAGCTTTAAAAATAAAAAATCACATTCCTCAACAATAACTACATATTGTTAATTACAAACTAAACATTTTCCACCTGCTAAGATTTCTACTCGCTGAAAAATATATATGATGACTCCATTACATCCTCTGAAAACTTCTGACTTTAATTGGGAAGTGCTTTTCACTAATGCTTTGCAGAAAATGTTAACAGATGCATTCCCCCCAAAGATTAAATATCAATCTATTTTATGAATGTGCAAAAGTATTCAGAACCAGTGATTTCCAGAAAAAATCAAGTTATTTGGTGGGGACTTAAGAAAAAAATAAAAAAACCCACAATTTTTTTATCCCAATGAAGAATTAGTGACTTCGGTCATTGCAAAGATAATTTCTGTCTTACATATCCTCTTTCATGCTGGCCATTGCATATCTAGGTATTCCCACCTAAAATATCTTTGTCTCTTTTATTAAGGATAAAGTCAAACCAGATTTTATAATTTAAAATGTCATCGTATCTTAGTTTCATTCTGTGTATGTGTTCAGTTTAATTTTGTTTCTCTTGTTAATTACTCAGATTTTCCAGATATGTGAAAGGCATGAAGGCTTGTCACTGGAGTATATTTAGACTCCAAAGACTGGACCTGCATTTTGAGTAAATGGTGGGTTAACCTTGGCTGGTGGCTTTCTCACTGCTCCACATCAGAAGGGCAGTGGAGAAAATAAGACGGAAAATTCGTGGGCTGAGATAAAGGCAGTTTAAGAAAAGAAAGCAAAGGTTGTACAGAGAAGCAAAACAAAACATGATTTTTCGTCTACTTCCCATCACCAGGTAGCATCCAATAACTTCTGGGCAAGTAGAGTCTCGGTACGTGTAGCAGTCGCTTTGGAGAACATCACCTTAACTACAAACATCGCTCCGCTTCCTCGTCTTTCCCCTTAGCTTTTATTGCTGGGCACAAAGTCATATGATGTGAGACATCCCTTTGGACAGTTTGTGTTATCTGTCCCAGCTGTGTCTTCTCCCAAACTCTTGCTTGGACCCAGCCTTGTGGCTATTGTGTGGGAGTTCGGCAAAGATAGCCTTGATAATGTAGGAGTATTGCTCAGCAACAGTCAAAATATTATCAACAATCTTGCAACTACAAGTAAAAGCAATGTGCTACATGGGATGCTCTGGGAAAGTTAACTCTATCCTGGCCAAATCCAATACAATCTCTAACCCATATTCCATGCCATTTGCAAAATGCTCTGGTCCCACATAATCTGATACATTTACATGTCTTCTGACCATTCAACTGTATGTTTCTTATTCCCTTTTACCAACTCCAATAAATTATACTAAATCCTTAAACCATCTTTATAATTTATAGATTCTGATTAACTGCCCCATGCCTTAACAGAGACAGCTAATTTGCCCACTCTATGCCTCTCTGTCACTTCACAAAATGTCCAGAAGAACATACTGTGATGTGGGACTCTTGCATTATGGTTGTTGCTCAGGACATGACAGGACAATACAAGAATATGTTTGATTTCTGAATGCCAACACCAGCTTAATTTTGGTCATCACTGCACTCACGCAGTTCGTTGTGAAGCTCACTCTTCGTCAGTTCAGGCAGTTTCTGCTACGTTGTTTTCTACAACATGCAACTCACATCATTGGTTATTTCTTCCCAAGAAAGAAAATCCTCCAGGAAGCAGGTACTGGATCTAGTCATCCTTCTCCATTATTTACTGAGTACACCCATGTCCTCGAGTGAAGACAATCCCACAGCTGTTTGCCTTTTCACAAGCGAGGAATAATGCACACTGCCTTTCCCAGTCTCTCATTACAGGAGTTTTATCTTCTCCCAGACTGTGTAGGGGCTCTTTTTGGCCAGGACTAGGACAGTTAGGAGTTCCTCTGGTGTTAACCAACCAAGTACCCTCAGGAAAGAGTACTTCAAGGACCCAAAGGGTCCAAATGAACATTCAGTGTAGCCACCAGAAATGCAGAGATCAAAACAGTTGCCTACTTTGCCTGCACTCTCTATTTGAAATATTTACCCTTAACATGGTGGATGTTTCAAATAATGACTTTTCCATGAGCCATAATCATATGGTCTATTACTTCATCATCTTAAAATTGATGAACGTATATTTTGGACACTTGCTGTCTGGAATTCACGTCCCTGGTCTGTCCCTGATCCATTCACACATGGAATTCACAGTCCCTGATCCAGCACTTACTTCCTCTGTACCACAAATGAAGTGTCAAATGCTTAATGGTAGAATATGTGCAACCAGAGCATGAGATGAGGAGGCACTCAGTCCCATTAGTGGTATGAAGGCAAACTCTGAAAATTGTCATGTGGGAATGTGAACAAGTATATCAATAATCATCATGTTGATTAGAATTTATAATACATACCATGCATATTCAAATTTAAAATTAAACTAAGGAAGTTGTTAAAATCATATTATATGCTAACGACAGACTTGTGATAATGAACAATACTGAAACATCAGATCAGTGCAACTTCAAAAATTTGAAATATGGCTATAACAGGAATAAATCATGTTCCTTTGTGTATTGAATGTACAAAACCATTCTTAACAGCTGCTTATTTAAATTTTGTGAAGTCAAGATGAGCTGTATAAAGCATATTTAGAACCACACAAATATAGGAGCCTAACATGTCCAACTACAATTTTGGCTCTCCTACACTTTCAAGTTTAAAATATGAGTAAGTATTCAGATGCTTACATATTTTTGCTGCTTTCATTCATAATGGAACACTAATTATTCCATCTAGAAGCATGTTTTGATTTTCCCAGAGTTTACAAATTACTAATGACATTTTCACGTCACAAGTTGTTTTCATTGGGGTGTCAAAATTTCATCCTTAAGGCATTCTATGCTAGTGAATCTATGGGGGTCACGTAGAACTCAGCCACAGTCTCATGAATCAGTCACTCAGATTAGTACCTCAGACCTGGTTCCTAAAAAAAGTGAGTGTAGGTTTAGTTATAGTGTTCATCTGCAATATCTCGTGTAATTCCATAGAGCAATTCAGTGTTGGGTAGTACTAGGGTGATATAATCATCTCTATTGGAAATCAGTGAGTGCTACAGTCATTAAGGAAGAGCAGAGGGCACAAGAGTAGTAAGCAACAAACACAAAATATTTGTAATCTAATTTCAATTTTGTTTCCACTTTGGAATTTTAATACTATCTGAACAGATGCAAGAGTCTACCAGATGCAACACCTACATTTCATTTAGTTGGCTAGACTTTTCATATTTAGGAGGGAAAAGTTGGTACTTTTATCAAGTTATTTTTCCCACCCAAGACCAAATGTTTAAAGGGAGCTTCTTATGCATTTGAAAGTGCTGCCTTCTCTTCTGTGCAATGAGAACACTCACATTTAACACAGAAGATAGACGTTAAGCAAAATAAGTCCTATTCCAAGAGACTGAATCCATTATTTGCGAACAATCTTCTAACCATATATTCTGTTAATGGGATGGAATTTGCTGCATGCTTCCATTTTAATCGGGGTATCTAAAGTAATGGGTTGAGTGGTATTTTTGACTGGGTAAGCACAATCCCATAAACAATTATGCTATCTCTAGATGTTAGATTTTCTTAGAATCATAGAATATGATGAGTTGGAAGGTGCCCATCAAGACCATCGAAGTCCAACTCCTGTCCAAGCACATGGCACTCCAAAAGTCAGACCAGGTGCTTAAGAGCATTATCTAAATGCCTCTTGAGCTCTGTCAGGCTGTTCTGTGACCATTTCCCTGGGGACCCTGTGGCAGTGCCCAACCACCCTCTGGGTGAAGAACCTTTTCCTAGTATATAACCTACACACATGCATAGTTTACTATCTTGTACAGTAGCTTTTATTGTCATCTGTATATAGCAAAATACTTCACAGGGGTGACAAAATCTTCATCACTTTAGATGAAATAAAATTATGTAGGGGAAATTGTTTTAAAAAAGGGTTGAAAATAGAGGCAAAAAAATTTCGGAATTTAGGAAGTAGATTTCCTAAAATTGTCTCTACGTTCCTGCAGGTGTTTCCTTTTAATGCTCCTAGGGGGAGCCCCTGAGAGCATTCTGTTAACAGTAGAATTGAATTATTGCATCCTTACACAGAGGGATATAGATAAATACACATATGGAGAGATATAAATATATCAATTATACTAACATTAAATTGTAGGAAAAAAGCCCCACAAGACACTACAGGTTTCTAAGGACAAGGAAGACCTTTTGTGACATATTTCTAGTATGGAAACTGAGCCACTACCAATCTATCCCAGCAAAATCCTAAAATGGAATTTGTATCTTTGGTTTCTGTTTTTTTTCCTGATTTTTTTTTTTTTTTTGTGTGTGTGTGACTTTTAATGAACAGGTACAAATTACAAATTCACTCTGCCTATGCTTCAAGCAGAGAAATAAATAAAGCTGCTGAATCTTGAGATAAAAATCTCTGCTGAGATTTTGTGTCATATGGGTTTTTAATTCTTTCCATACACTAGGTTTTTTTGTGACACTACTTGCTTGAGTGGAAATAAGATTATATGTTTAGGTCCTGAATGTGAGATATATATGAGGGGGTAGAGGCATAAACCAAGAAAGAAGCACATCAGGTGTAGAGGGCTGACATGAATGTCAGGTTGTGATGTGGGGAGAGGTCTTTGCATGGGATTTTATGAGAAACTGAAATCTAGAGATGTACATGTGCTTTTCCAGCATGGTACATGGAGAGGTGAAAGTGAAACTTGCACAGTCAAAGGCTAGTGTTTTTGGAAGAGTCAAAAGGATGAGGAATTTATTTCTGAAACTTTTGAATCACAGAATCACAGAAAGGAGGAATTTGGAAGGACCTCTGGAAATTATCTAGTTCAAACCTTCTGTACATAGCAAGATCAAATAGATTAGATTGCACAAGACTTTGAAATGATTGTGAGGTAATCATTGTACTGTACTTGCAATTGTCTACAATAAAATTCCTTTCTTATTGTTTTGGTCAATCTCTGACAGTATATGCTTTGTAGTCATGAATAACTGACTTCATTTTCTGTTGCTTAGTGATACTACCATATTATTATTTTTTATTGTGGTTTATATCATCATTATATCTGGAAGAACATTTACTTTCTGGAAATGTGGCCAAGAAAAAAAGCAATTTTTTTACTCAATAGTCATTTTAAAATTAATTCTGTGGGTGACTTGATTGCAAAGATGCTGCAATCTGTTTTATTTACTCATAAATGATTAATTAACAAATCAGTGGGACGTTATTCTTGAATTTCTTTTCTTTGTGTGTTTGTGTGTGTCTTGTGATTAGTTTATAATCCAGAAATCTGTCAGTTTTGTCTAACAGAATCAGAATTTATACAAGGATCAGGCAGATGCTTGAAGCTGCTCCTCAAGGACACACAAGCCAGGAGCCAAGTGTGATCCTCCAGCACAGCCTAGGGAAAGACACCCAAGGCCAATCCCACTCTCTCTCTCACCTGGGTGTGGTGGACCACAGTCCCAGAAAGGTGAGGTAATGAGTCAGGGGTGGTACCCATCCACAGAGGCCATTCAGTACTTGAGAGCAGCCAGAGCAAGGCTGAGCACAGTCACACCTGAGATGTGCGTCCTTGATGAGGTTGCTCAGGGTGGCAAGGGCCTAGTAGTGCCCTCTGGCCCCACACTTACTAATGCTGCAAATAAAAATAGTTTAGCAATATCTGTAAAAATAAATTCAGTACTAGGACAAAAACAACCAACCAAACAAAACCCCTAAAAACAAACCTACAACTTCCATTACGTTTGTTTAGGCAGATAAATTTCTGGGTTTGTGTAATTGTCAATACCTGTAAAATTGCCCATATATGTGCAAAACTGAAGCAGTTAAATGCAAATCCTCCTCCTCATTGGAATATTATTTAAGCCAAAGCCTTTTCTATTTTTTTTCATGGCAGTAATTGCACCTATATGCACTTAAATGTAAATTTTCCCTCACATTACTAAGGAAAAAAGCCAGGATTTATGCATCATTTATAAATAATCTCATGATGCATTCAAATAGTGTACTGATAAACAGCAAGAAAACATCTTGGAAAGGCAGCTAAGTGGCTAGACAGATGGATTATGAGTTCAAAAAGTATCTGAAATGCTAAAAGGAGGCTTGACCTTGACAAAAATGAAGAAAAAATATGAATAACACTGCTCATATATCATATACATGTACAGTGCCAAACATAATTCTAGAGAGGTATCACCTGCTGGTTAATGAAGGATATTATAGACACAACTAGGCTTGCATAGGACCAAGGATCCCAAACCACAGTGCGTGCACTACTGGGAAAAGCAAGACTTGAAAGTCCTGTACAACTGAGAGTTGCTCTTACTCCTAAATACCTGATATCACTGCATGCAACTGCTCTGCAGTGACAGATGCTGCTGATGGCTGTACTTGACAAGAAAAATTTTGCAGATGACAAGTTCAATATATTATTTTTATCTGACTTTAACAAAACATTCTAGAGAAAAATGGTAGAACTTTGTCTTATTTCACATAAATAAAACACCACCATTTCTTTTGTCAGTTCTGCAGTAATGTCATTTATGAAGGGCATCTGTACATAAATATTAGATACTTATGCTTACAATATTCTTGCACTTTTCTTCTGTGCGTAAAGACATCTGTCAGCACAAAAGAGTGTCTTATATAAAAAATGTGGAAAATATTTAGTAATGCATNTTTTTTTTTTTTTGCTATATGTGGGCTGTTTGTGCTCATAATATTGTCCTTATTTCTTAACCCATCCTAAAAGATCACATCTGAAAGGCTCATGTGGCTGAAAGCAGGGGGGTTTGTTATTTTCAGCCATTGGTCTACTAAAATGTGGACTCTTCAAACTCTCAGTTGCTATACCCTTGAACCATCACAGTTATAACCACAGAAGGACATGAAAAAGACATTAAAATTAAGGGGTTTTTTTTCATCTGGAAAATCATGTTTCTTATCTTTTAAACTCAAGCCTGGAGCTGTGGACTAAATTTAACCTTTCTGTTTTGTAATAGCTTCCTTCATGCAGTATCATATGCATTAAACTTCCTTTTTCAAAAGTGGAAAGGCTTATTAATTTTTAAATAAGGTTTCTCCCTCTGAAAATTCTCATGTCTCCTTCCAGTTCCACAGATCTATCAGCACTGCTGATTGTGACAGTGCTGGTGATGCCATTCCCATCACAACTGCCGGCTCTAACAGATGACAAAAGCAGCAACTTTTTTGCTCTGTCACTGCAACAGCAGCAGCAGCAGCTTATTTTTCCATCTGTGAGGAAGGTTTATTATATATTTAAAGCATATATTCACTGCCCTGTGAAGAGCTTTCATAAATTTAGCTCTGGCAGTTCTATTCCAGTCCCTATCATCTACACCAAAGAGACTTTATTTAGGTGTGCTGAACATCCTTATCATTTCAGTATCTGATATACTGACAATATTTGCAAGAGTTCTATCACATAGAAGTTTCCAGGAATTGATAAACTATATCCTACAAAAAGAAAACACATAAATAATGGCACAGCATTTTGTTAAAGGTGTAAACAAGCTTAAAATAAAAATATTTTCATATAAACAGGATTTTAATTGTTGTACATATCTAAGAATATTCCAATTATCTGGTAGGCACTGTAGTTTTTTAAATGGGTAATATGTGACTTCACATTTGAAGTAGCTGGACAATTTTTTTTCTTCTGATCAGAAGACTGCATACAGTGAGAGTTCTAGAAATAGCAACTTCTACAAATACAGGCATCTGCAAACAGCCACAATTAGTGATCTTTCCATTCATTTGCAAAATTTTATTTCTAAACATATTTAGGCAAGTATGCAGAAACTACTGAAATTGCACACAATTTGCCTTTGAAGATTCAGGATCTGTTGGGCTGGCTATCTTTTTAGCTTTAAATTTGGATAACAACCTGTGTTTAAAATCAAAAAGGGAATAATATGGAGTGATTCTGTTTTAAAGATAGGTAAATACTAGGATGCATGATGGGGCTCGGCTGTCCTGGAGACAGCTGAACCCCTGCCTGTCCGTGGGAAGCAGTGAATTAATTCCTTGCTTTGCCTCATTTGTGGGTGCTCCTTTTCTTTTCCGTAATAAAATGTTTTTATCTCAACCCACGAGATTTCCAGCTTCTATCCTTCCAGTTCTCTCCCCCATCCTGCTGGTGGAGGAGTAAGCGAGCAGCTGCGTGGGGCTTGGCTGCTGGCTGTGGGTAAGCCAAGACAGGGAGGTGAACAAAGCATCAATGAACTACACAGGACATCAGGACTGTTACAGTGATTGGGGTGGCTGGACCCTTCTGCTTTAGTTTTTTGTAACTTCGAATCCCTACTAAAAGTCACACTATGATTTTGGTGAAACGTTGACTTCAGCTGAATTTGTCCCTGAGGACCTTAGGAAAGAACTGAAACTGATGGGAAAATATGTTTTTCCTAGAAAGACAATTGGCACTTTTCTGAGGAACTACAGCATATTATGGAACTGTACTTAATATACAGCTTGCTTTTATAGCCCAAATGAAAAGCACATATGTTTCTATTGCAGGAGAAAATATTCACTCAGAAAGTCTAGGTGTATATTTTCCTATAGCTTTGATGTAAGGTAATGGGAGGTAAAGAGAAGAACATCCAAGTTCATATTTTCCATTCAAGTTTACTAACTCTTAAGCTGTTGCTTCAAGAGAGATGGGACACCTCAATTTCTGTCTCTGTGTTTAAGGTGTGTTACTGCACAGTAAACAGCTTGAATCCTTGGGTCAAGGACAGTAATCCTAGGAAGCATCTTAATACAAGCCTATTGTCTCAGGAACCTCCATCCTTATTTCCAGATTCTGAATCCATCTTGTAGCTTTCTGGTTTTTGACTCAGATGTTGTGTTTTCTGTGCACAGGCAGCACTCAGCTCAGGCTTTTCCCTGGGTAGGCAGAAATTCACATTTTGAAAAGGAATTCATATCTTGAAAATATCACTGAGCCCAGGTAAACAATCCCTGCAGAAATGCTTCTGACATCTACTACATGAAAATGCAAAATACTGTCAATGGTATATTTTCAAATCAGATCCTGGAATAGCTGCCTAAACTTCAACCCAAATTCTAGACCACAGCGGAAGTTCTGCAAGAGTTTATTTTCAGTGTTACTTTACCAGCTGCTTGTTCAGCATGCTGACTGTTTTTGACCCTACTCTGAGACACATAAATCTTCCCTAGTTCTGTCCAGGGAACACAGGCCCCTGATTCACTACCAGATACAACGGCAACCATGCATAAAATTCTTTCCCCTTTGGGAGTCATGCATTCAAAACTAGCATGGCTGTGCCTGTTACTGGATATACCTTTTGGCTGGATAGAACTGTGGGAGGCAGGAAATGAATTGTAGGGAAGTTCATTCTGACAGTTCATTCAAGTTAGATTTTTTTCACTTTTTTTTTTTTCCAGGCCATAGACCTTGAAGAAAATCCAAGAGAGAACTACTATGACTCAACTTGTATTCTTTTTTTAGGTTGCTACTTTGTTTTGGGGGTTAGCAATTCTGTCTAATCCTTCACTGCACTAACAGTCTGTTGGCTTGGTGCTGGCATCTGTTATGGCATGTAAGTAGTTGTTAAGTTTGGGATTTTCCTTTGTGTCAGTTTCTTTATGGGGAGATTGCATGAAATGTTCTTCGGTTTTGTTTATTTTATCTCTTTAGTGGCTGATCCTTTTCTAGAGGCTATAGGGGATTGACATGCTGTGGGGTAATTCCTAGGATCATAGATCCAGGCAACAGAAAGCAACACAGAGAAGGATGAATCCCGTGACTGGAGTGTAGCTGTTGATGATTCTCCTGTTCATAAGAGACCAGCAAGGAAGAAGGGGTGGAGATGTTGCCTTCTACATCAAGAACTGGATTGAGTGTGAAGAGTTGTCTCTGAAGAGCAGCCATAAGAAAGTTGAAAGATTGTGGGTAAGAATCACAGACCAAGGCAACAAAAGGAACCTATTGGTCTGTATCTGCTACAGGCTTCCCTTGATCAGGCAGCATGATGTTCATAGGGTCTTGTCCTTATGTGGGGCTTCAACCACCCCACCTTCTCCTGGGAAAGTAGCACAACGAGCTATAGGCAATCCACGAGAATCTTGTAATGCATGGATGATAGCTTCCTGACCTGGATAACAGACAGCCCTACCAGAGAGGTGAGTTAGTGGACCTGGTGGTCATCAGTGCAAGTGAGCTCATCGGTGGCATCAAAACTGAAGACAGCCTGGGCTGCAGTGATTGCGCACTGGTGAAATTTGGAGTCCTGAGCGGTATGGGTCAGGTGAAGAAAAAAGTATCCTGAATTTTAAGAAAGCAATATTTCAGCTCTTCGAAAGAGTTAGTCAGTAGGACCATCTGGAAAACTGTCGTCAGGGAGAAGGGAGCAGAACAGAGCTTGTGGATCTTTCCACAGAGCAGGAGAGCTCTTGGTCGCCAGGAGAAGAAAGAATTCAGGAAAGGAAGACAAGAACTCAGTTGGGCTGAGTAGAAAGCTGCTGATCAAACTAAAGGGCAAGAAGTAAATGCACAGGGAAGATGGGATAGGTTCTGCTGACACGCCTGAGGGATGGGATACCATCCAGAGGGACCTATACAGTCTTGGAAACTAATAAGATTGAACAAGGCCAAGTGCAAGGTCCTGCACATGGGTCAGGACAACATAGACATGAGTACAGACTGGGAGAAGTCTGAGGAGAAGGACTTGAGAGTTCTGATGAATGAAAAACTGGATAGGAGGCACAGTGTGCACTTGCAACCCTGAAGGCTAACCACATACTTGCCTGCATCAAAAAGGAATGGATAGCAGCTTGAGGGAGGTGATTGTCCATCTCTACTCTGTCCTTGTGAAACCCCACCCGGAGCACTGCTTCCAAGTCTGAGGGACTCAACATATGGAGGACATAGGGAGCAAGCCCAGAGAAGGGTCACAAAGATGGTGAGAGGGCTGGAGCACCTCCCTGTGAGGAAAGGCCAAAAGAGCTGAGGTTGTTCAGCCTGGAGAAGAGAAGGCTCCAGGAAGACCTCATTGAAACCTTTCAGTACTAAAGGAGGCTTATAAGACAGATAAGAGACAGACTTCTTACAAAGACATGTTGCAACAGAAGGGGTAATGGTTTTAAACTAAAAACATGGTAGATTTAGACTAGGTAAGAGGGCAGTGAAATGCGGGAACAGGTTGCCCAGAGAAGTGGTGGATGCCTTATCCCTGGAAACATCCAAGGTCAGGCCAAATGGAGCAACTGACTTGAGTCGAAGATATCTATGCTTTTTGAAGGGAGAATTGGATTAGATGATGTCTGAAGGTCCCTTCCAACATAAACTATTCTATGATTCTAAGGCAAAGAGCTGTTTAAAAATAAAAATGAAGCAAATTTTTAACATCAACAGACAAAGGAATTTTACAAGTTTGGATGTTACCATTTTGATGATGGTCTTTCAGACTGATTTAGGAGGGAAATCTAATCAACACCAGAAAAGTTCTTTACTGGTGACATTAGTGTCTTTATCACTTCTTTGCCAACACATAGAATAAAAAAGGTTGATAACTGCTGAAGTTACTGCTATACAGAGATATCAGTAACCCCAAATCTGATGGTTTAGGTTTACCTTACTCTATAGAGAATAGACTGGAAAAGAAATATTGTTGAGCTAGAGATAGAACTTTAGCTTATGCTGTAGAAATGTAGGAGAGACAATGAATGAAATAAAAATTCGAAAAACACAGATCTAAGTCACTATTCTATTTTGTAGTGGATAAAGTCACTATTCTATTTTGTAGTGGATATTAAAAATACCATCTTGTGCTGAAATCTCTGGTTGTGAAACAATGTTGCATTGCCATATCCTTCAGAGTGTAGTATGTCCTCTAAGGGATGAGACCTGAACATTATTTCAAGACTGAAGAGACAGATTGAAAATATTAAACAGATAAATGGACCTTCTGCTTCAGACTTCAAAAAATGCAAATAGGAGGATAAGTTTTATAAAGAAAGAAGGATAATGAACATTTCTGGAGCTGCTATTTGACCACAGGATAAAAGAAGAGACAGACATAGGTGCTGTCATTAAATGAAAAGTTTGGATTCAGCTACCTCCTAGCAGGCTGACTTATTTTCATATTCAGAAACATGTTAAAGTCATCCAAAAGAACCAGAGTAATGTAATCAGCTTGAAAATATGACTGATATAGCTCTTCGAACTCAAGAGCTGGTAAGAAGGGAAGAGAAGGCTGTTGCCAGAACATGTATCTCAGTTCACTTGTAGTTCCAATAAAAACTAAAGACTAAAACATTGATACAAAGACCTTGATAATTAAAAAGAAAATTGTGATGTTTCACTAATCAGTGGGAAACAAAGAATGTCTTAGAAAAACAAAGGATATCACTGGATATCTAGCTCATATAGAATATTATCTAGAGTGTTTGTATTTGTCACCAGGGTGCAAAATTATTCAAGATCTGTTATAAATGTGTCTTCTCTAAAATAAAAATATCCATATATGGCCTTCTCCTTAATGCTGCAGTTTAATATTACAAAATACTTTTATAGTACTGGCCAAAACCAGGGCTTTTTGGTTGTATGCCAGCAATGCCATAACCTTGGCAATCAATTTGAAATATGCCTAGTTAACTTTGCTTGACAAAAATCTGCTGTGCATCTGTAGTAGTCTCTCTCTACATCCATTCAGATACAGTCATGGCCTGATGCTGCACTTATAAAACATGCAGATCTTTCTTAATGACACTCCAGAAACAGATATTTACATGAAATTAAGAAAAGAAGCCCCACTCCTCTTAATTCTCTCTGTCATTAATATCCTTTATATACATGAAGGAAATTATAAAGGAACAAATATGTTTCTCAACGTATTCCCCACAGAATGTTGTATTTCTAAACGAATTCCATATGAAGCTTAAAGACCAATTGAAGAAGTTATCTCTGTTTTAATGGACATGATACTGACTTCTAAAGTATTCCTGTCACAGCAAATTCTCAAAAAGCTATTAGTGTCGGTATATCCACTTTTGATCATATGTCCTGGAAAGGACATTGTTTTTTCCTCAGTAAGTTGAAAGCCTGTTTGTCATCTGGCTCCAAGTTTGGTAAGCTCTGGTTATTAGATTGATAACTGTTGTCCTAAAAGATAGCACTTGTTGTGCTGACTGATTGCCAAACAGTGACAAAAGAAAACAGAAAACAAACAAAAAAACCTACCAAAGAGCCCAACAAAAAAATTCCCCTAGTAACGTAGATATCATCAAATGCTTCAAATGACCCCAGCAATCATTGGTATGGCTGCCAAGAGAAAGAGTGAATGGCTTCATTTTTATTTCTCAGATTTTCCAGAGACTTCTGAATATTGGATTGTCATTTCCTATAGTGAAAATTGCTATAGTAATTTCCTGCCTATAGTGAATGCCCTCTCATATTAGGCACTGCAGAGTTCTGTTCTGTTTTCCCTTTGTTAATCAGTTAATGAAGTTACAAGAACAGCAAGGGAAGAAGCAGAAATTATAGTTTCTTCAATACAGGGAAGACAAAGTAGAACAAGCTTTTGAGAAAACAAAATGTTGTCTAAATTCACAGTGTGACTTAGGCAATAATACTAAGTACCTGTTGTTGGAGTTTTTCCTCTTGTTTTAAGTCCTGTTTGGAAAAGATGACATGAGTGATGGCTTATCTTCAGGTCAACCAAAATGTTTGTTTAAGCGCAAAAGAATTAAAGAATTTAAATAATACCAGATTTTTAAAAAATAATATCAGATTCTTTAACATATGCTTACAGTGTTACAAATGTTATCAAACCCTAGTCTGACCATGAGTCTCATCTTACTTCTAAATAAATGCTACAGCACTGCACAGAGCCTCTTAATGTAATAGGCAACAAGCCAACATTGAAGAATAGTGACTGGGACTAGAACTAGGCTTTTCACTTGAAAACAGATGGGGATCATGTTGAAAGAAATACAGGAAGAAAGAATGAAACAAAAAAAAAAAAAAATCACAACCAAACAAAAAACCTCGAGGGCTATGAGGTACAGTAAAAAATATAAGGAAAAAAAACCCAAATCAACCCAAAACACACAAAAACAAGACTCAAACTTAATTAAAAAGCTATCCTTCTTTTCTGGTATACTTTTAAACAATGTCATGATCCTTCACATTCAATAGATTGACAAAACATTCAATCCTAAGTGCAAGAAATTCCTCTCCAGTTTAGATCTAGCCATGAAACATTTTGAAATTGTTGTGGCTTTTGCATTTATGTTTGATTAAATGTAATTAAAATCCAATCTCATTCCACTGATGGACTTTGAAATATTAAACATAACTAGTTTATGATTGCACAATGGAATAAATTTGAGAAGCAAATTGAGTGAGTTTTTCAAGGAAAGATGGATAATTCTGGTTTGTTTTTCTGTTCTGTCACTGCTATTTTTAGATTTGTTTACTGTAATTAGTTGCCTAGATATCTACCTTGTTAAACCAGGGTGAAGTTTATCTGATTTAGCTTCAGCATTGGTACATCCTTACTTGAGACAATGTGTAATCTTTCTGTTTTGCTGTTTCTTGGATAAAAAAGAAAATTTGGATTTTAGAAAATATCTGTTGATACAAATCACAATTAATAGTGAAATATGCAACAGATGGTGAAACTTATAATCATTCTATCAGACTAATAGTATACTGTCTTCATTTTGGAATTTGCTTTTCCCAAAAGATGCTGTTGGGCTGAAGCCATATTGACAGCTGGTGTGTTCCTAATGTAGTTAGTTTGATATACCTCATCTATTAAATTCTGTGCATTTTCCAAAATAACAGATGACAAGTGCAATTGACCACCTGGGAAAATGCATCTTCACTAGAAAGCTTAAAATGATCTTTACTTGTGTGGTATTGGAGCGCTATGTAATGCTTTTCTATTTTGGGTGACATCATAAACTACTAGCCTTCTATCTGCCTTCCAAAAGTACAGTAATTTTTGCACACACACAGCGATCAAAAATTATCTCAGGACAACTAACAGATGCTCCAACTATCCTGCTTTTGGAAAACCATGTCATGCTTATCAGCTCCTCTCTTCCAATGCAGTATTCAGACATTATATTGCAGGGACTGAATTATCAGTCTCAGACAGTTGTGCTGTAAAGTGAGTACAGAATTTATCCTGCAGAAAGCTGTGTAACAGGTAGACATTTAAAAGAATCAATAGTTTTTCTCTCAGGTAATGTACCATGATATATTTACTGGAAAACATTGTGTTGGTTTGTTGTGTCTTTTTGTTTTGTTTTTTTTTTAATGAATGCACCACTGCATGTTATTGACCCCATCATTAAAATAAGGAATGAAAATTATTTATGGTTTTGAAAAAATGTGAAGTAAAATTTGCATACCTTGTAAGCAATTTAGATTTGATTATATTCAAAATTCTCTGACTTATAAAAATTAATTATTTTCAAGAATTTTTCAGTTAGTTTATTGATGATGCATTTATAAATATTTATATTCTATCTATCTATCTATCTAATCTATCTATCCATCTATACAATAAACCTATGTAATTATTCATTCAAAAGGTTACTCCCACCAGCAGGCAAGCCTCTACTACTCAGCTTCCTGAGCTGTTCCCATTTTATATCCAGGATATGGATGTTTGGGAGAAGGATTTAAGAAAATACAGAAGTCATTGGACTGGTGCCATACATCGAAAAACAACCAATTGGTTAACCAAAGTAATGCCTCTTGTACAGGGTGGTGGACCCATGACTGAGGCACTTTTTTTCTGAGAACCAGTCCCAAAGTAGGATTCTGACCCTACTCATTCTTCAGGGAGTCACCTGAAAATTAGACAGAGAAGTGTGGAGTGAGACCAGTGGCAGGACGCACTGCCAGGGCAGGAGTGTGAGCTGCCACTGAGCATGGATGGGGAAAGATGATCCTGGATTATAGGAGTAGAGTAGCTAGAGGTTTTATAAAGTTGAAAAGCTGCTTGAGTAGCTGGGACCTGAGAGTTGTTCTAGGGACACACAACTGATAACAAGGGGAAGAAAGGCTGTGCATGAATTAATGTGTCACTCCTGTGGGGGAATGTTTTGATTCCAGAGGGTCAATCACCCTTAGTGCAGGTGAAACAGAAAGAGAAAGAAAGGTTGTCTGGTGAATCCCACTTGAATTTTAGAACTAGATGTCATGCTAAGGAAGTACAAAGTCTGTGAGAAAGGATTCAAGTTTTAGGGGCATGAGGGGGTTGTTTTGCTCTTTAGACCTCAGTTTTATTATTGTGTTTCAAGGTGGATTTCGTAATGGATAATGAAAGAAGAGAGGTGTGGGTGTGGGGAGAGAGGGAAAGAAGATTAGTACTGGAAGAATTCAGTAACAGAGAATATAAATGAAACAATCAGTAAACCAATGAAATCATAGGCCTTTTACATAACTAAATTACCAAGAAGGCATTCTAGAGGAATTATTATTAAAATTAATGTCAGCAAAATCACAGAGTCAGTGAATGGGTCAGGTTGGAAGAGAGTACAGTGAGTCATCTGGTTCAACCTCCCTGTTTGAACAAGTTACTATGGAACTATTGCCAAATATAGCAATAATAAAATATAACAGTCTGATAATTAAGCTCTCATGTTATCCAAATTTTATCCCATGAAAGTAGTTTTCTAAGAGGATGATTTACTCAAGTAAATACCAATAAGAGTGAGAAATGAATATTGTGGTCCTGAGTAACTGCTTATTATTAAAAAAACAAAACAAACCAGCGAGTATTCCCTTTTGTGAATATAACCTAAACCTTCTGCTCAAGATATTTCAACAGTAACCCAGAACTCATACGACATTCTCATTATTTGATGGATGTTGAATGGATATGCTTATTTATTTTGCATTTCCCTTGACAAAGGCTGTGGCAAAATTGCATGACTAGTTTCTCATTGTCATGCTTTCTTCTCTTAGTTCTCTGCAGCACTATGCAGCACTCTTACACTAAAGCAATAGTTTGAAGTATCATTTTTCTCCCAAAGGACATTTAAAGGCAGAAATCTGTTTTACTCCTTCATATTGTTATCTGAATAGGCTAATACAATGAAACAGTCTGGAACATTCGGATAAGGTGGGGTGCTTCAGGTCAAATGTTTCGTATAATTTTCCTTTAATTTCAAAATTCAAAAGTCCTTCAAAATTTTGTAACAGAGTAAAGATATCTAAGTAATACATGAAATAACTTTTAAAATATCATTACACTGCTGTGATCTATAACATCTTAAGAAATACAGCTGTCATCTACTGAACAAAGGATAATTCTATCCTAACCATGTGTTTTATTAATAAACTAATTCTTTAAATATTAAAAATAATGTTTAAATGTGTTTTTTTTCTATCCTGCATTTTTTTAGCTTCTTTATCTACTGTCTTCATAGGACATATGTCTCCACAGATTCCATTTATGCAAAATATCAGTTTTAGCATTTATTTTGGAATCTTCTTCGAGGTAAGTAAAAAATCAGAGTGTAATATTGCCTGAATGTAATCAAAATCATACTGAGTGGCACGCTCCTGCTTTCACGTGTATCCATCCAGCATTAGGAGCTTATTACAGTGCAAAGAAGTGTAAGTTAAGACCAATCAGAGTTCCAAAAATGAAACACCTATGAAAGAAGAAAGGTTGTGATCCAATCCACAGTCTCTTAGGATCAATAACCTAACATAGCCAGAAGTGCTCAGACATTATGGAGGCACTTAGATGCTATGGTTAAGACTGCCAATATGTGAACCTTTGTAGATGGATGATGGAAAACACTGACTCATCAGATTTGTCATCTCCCCAAGTATAAACAGTATTCAACAGTTTTATGAGTACAGTGTCTAATAAGTTCTTTATTCACAGCCATCTAGCAAAATGAATCAAAATGACATGGATATTATTGCATTGAAGTGAGTATGGAAAAAGGTGGTTTTAAGATACTTTAATGAGGAACTTAGGATGCAAACTTGGATGGATGGATTGTTACATAGATCAACCACTATTCATCCCTGTCTGAAATACAGCTTATTGTGACTCAGATTAAAGTGCATATGTTCTCCCACTGGGTGGATTTTAGCAAAGTATAAGTATCCAACCAAGCATTTAAAAAAAAGGAGATTTATTTTACTATTTAAAATCTGTTTTTTCCTCTAGCATAATGACACCACTGCAAAGTGGGCACAATGTAAATGTGCATATATTACAAAAATACATGTGGAAATTTTATTTAAATCCTAATAATTCTCTTTCTTATGAACAAAAAAACTGAGCCTAATACTTCACTGTATTGCTCCAGGTTTTTCTGATTTTGTCTTTGTGATTTCCCATAGTGTATTTCATATTTGTTTGTTTTAGTATTGGTTTATAGGTGTGGGGGGTTTTTTCTGTGTTTTCCATAGGAAAGGCTCACAAATGCTCTTTGCTGCACTTTATAGGATTGCATCAGGTTTAAAGACAGAGTACTACAATATAATGTTGAGTTATTTCAATATCTTTTCTAGTGGAAGAAGAAAAAATAATGAAATTGGACACCCTTCATTAAAGCACCTCTAAGATGCCTACGTGTAGTAGGAAGGATCTAATTACACTTTTAATAACACAGCTACTTAGGCAAACATCACAATTTCCTTTGCTACCTCTTATAATCCTTGCCTAGGGTTCTGCTCCTGGCCATTGACACGACTGATTTTCAACACACTATAGCAAGGGAGCTGCTCTAACACAAATAAAGCCCCAATTTGTGCAATTAGTGTTATGTTCTTCATGAGACACAAAATGAGCTTCATCCATTCTACCTGTGTCCAGTCCCTACTGATTACCAGATGTGGCTAATATCAGACACAATGCCAGATTTAAATCCATCCTTATTTTAAGAATAGAAGCAGCTGAGGGGGAAGTGCCCTCAGCTACCTGAAGGGGAAATTAAAATTATAACTGCCTGGCATGGGTAACTTGTGGCCAAGGAAACATCTGGCCAGAAGCAGGAAAGCCAGAGACAACACAATTACCTGTAAGGGAGTGATGTTTAACTTGGTAATAAGAAATCATCACAGCATTGTCTGTAGACTTCCTGGAATGCAAACACTCAGGGGCCACATTTGAGCAGCAGGTGTGGTGATGAGGGATGGACAAATGCCAAACTGAGGCATCTCATGTTATCACATACAGGACTGATGCTGGTGCAAGGGTATATAAGGAATTGGCTCATGACATAAGATTGCAGATTCCTTATAGAACTGCTAACAGCAGTAAGGCTCCAACCAGTGCATTGCTCATTAATTTATTTTTAAATATGTATTGAAAAACATACATGTATCTTTGCCTCAAGAGAAATTTCTGAGTGTAGTCCTAGCTATCAAGGGATTCTCTCTTTTCTTTTCTCAATAAATAACTGGAAGAGGAGTTTTTTTCCTCCAGCTTTACTTATTATGGCTTCTCTGCCAGACGTTACTCTGATGAAAAGAGAGTCAGTAGAGCAGGATTTGGGCTTTCCCTACAGAATTGAGTTTGAAACCTGTATAGAAAAAGAAGAAGTTGCATAACATTCTCATTTAATATCCCTCACGTGAGCCATCTATGCCATTTGCAAAAGAGAGTAAAAATTTACTTTTATTTCAGAATAAATACTGTCAGTTGATTAGGAAGCCAAGACTTTTTCTTAGGTAACTGAATAGAGAAAATGTGCACTAACTAGCAATAGGCATAGCCACAAAGAAATAAAATTTAATGTTTTTGTAGACCTTCTAAACTTCAAACTTTAAACTTCTTAAACTCTATGGATGTTACTCGCCTTCTTTAAATATCCTGTCAGAATGCATTATTTTTTCTTCCATTTAATGCAAAGCTCAGGTCCCCACCAGTTTTAGAACAAGGAATCAAAGCCCAGAAGTAGAAGTAGAATAAGAATTTGGATACTTAAAAAAAAAAAAAGAGAGAGAAGGAAAAATATCTGGTCTGTCAGTATGTTTTTGTGGGAGAGATAGGTTTAATTTGATATGCTACACCCACAACTCACACATACACAAGTAGTGAGAAAAATGATTCATAGATACTGAGTAGCTTTACCCATATACATATGTGTATACATAAAGAAAGAAAAATCAAGAATATCCGTAAGATCATGACCTGAATTTCCTATCAGTTATCAAGTTATGAATGCAAGGACAACATTTTTTAATGACTGGAATAAAGAATTTTAAAAGGATAAAAAGTTTTCTACATCCAGTAGAAGGTCATATTGCTTCAGCACCATATTGATATTCCATTAGTTAAATTACACACAGAAAAAACCAAGAAAACATGTAAACCACAATACCAAAAAAAGCGAACTAGAGTAATTTTAAAATCTTTAAATCTCAATGTTTGGCTTACTTTCTCTTCAGTTCTGACTGCAGTCTAAGAATAGCTTACAAGTGCTGCTCAATCAGGACATTTGGATTGTGAAGTGTCAAAAGTGAAAGTGTTTCATTTGGTATTGTGAAAATCTTAGAGGTACCAATTTACTATGCTCAGAAGTGACTGGAGAAAAATTTCTTATCTTCTTATTTTTATTCTACTGCTCTCTCTTCTTTAATCCTCCCTAATCCACTCAAAAAATTATCAGCTAGGATTCTGCCCATGTCAAGTTTTTGAACTGAGGGTGGTTTTACTCTAGCTTTGTTCTGAGAAGCGTGATGGCCCTTGGATCACTTTTGCAGCAGGAATTGAATTTTTTTCCCCACTCTCATAACTCAGAGAGAATTGCAAAAGGATTTTGGATTAAAGCCACAGAAGGACTTTATCAACCAAATCTTACCTTACCCTTTCATGAAGATTTACCACTCAGGTTCTCTCTGACCCATAGGTGGTGATGCATATAAAACTTAAAATTACCTACACGGTTAAAGGCTTGCTGGCAAAAGCCAGACTGCCTATCCCCAAGCAGGTGATTGAGCATTGCTGCATTACAGAAGCTAGATGTCCTAAAGAAAAAACAAGACATAGTGTTGCTTTTGGCACCATAAACATCATATCTAAAAATCCCATGAGTATTGGACAGATAATTTGAAAGAATTTCTTAAAATGCTAAAACCAGATTTCTCCTGTCATAGTCCATTATCTGATATATAAACATAATTTAAAATAAGCTGGTTTTATTCCTGCCACTTCTACACCTCTCACTTGCTGGTGATTAGGAGCCCTTGTTTAATTTCCTGTGTTTCTTGTTGGTAAATTAACACCTACTTGTTAATTTGCCACCATGAATTAGCTCCTTGTTCTCCTTGTACATTTGCAAATAGTAAGCTTATGCTTTTTTCTACTTTTCAATAAAACCTATTCCTAGAATGTATATTCGACTGAGGTCTGAACACAAGAACTTACCTTTATCTACACTCCCTAACATAAAATCCTTACAGGACTGATGTGCTGATTATGCTATGGTGTGTTGTAGCCTTCTCTGTGCCAAGCTAGGGATCATGTTGATAAACACCATAGCCAGAATGGTGAATAATTAAAGAAGCTATGATTGAGAACTGTTTAAAGAACTTTTGTTCTCTAACCATCTGTTTAGGCAGCTGCTAATTATCCCAATACCATGCCATTCACTATCAAAAAGTCTCAATGAAAAGGCAGTACTGTTCAGGCACAGTATTGGGGCTGGGGCTGTTTAACATCTTTGTCATGGCATGAACAGTAGGATTGAGTGTGCCCTCAGCGTGTTTGATGACACCAAGGGCAGTGCAGTGACAATCAGAAGGAAGGGGATACCACCCAGAGATAATTGCACAGGCCTGAGCAGTGGACCTGCGTGAGCAAAGGACAACAAAGCCACATGCAAGGTCCTGCACACGGGTTGGGACAATCCCAGGCAGAAATGCAGGCTGTGCAGAGAACTGAGAGCAGCCCTGAGGAGAATAACTTGAGGGCATTGGTTGCTGAGAAGCACAACGTGACCAGGTGATGTGCATTTGCAGCCCAGAAAGTCAAATGCTTCCTGGATTGCATCGAAAGAAGTGGGACCAACAAGTTGAGGGAGGTGATTCTCCCACTGCATTCTTGTGAGATCCCACCTGGAGAGCTCCAGTTCTTGGGCCCCAGCATAAAAGGGATGTCGACCTATTTGAACAAGTCCAGGTAAGGGACCAAAAAAAAAGCAACTGAGGACAGGAGCACCTCTGCTTTGAAGACAGCTGGAGAGAGCCAGAGTTGTTGAGCATGGAGGAGAGAAGGCTCCAGGAACAGCAGCCTTTCAGTATCAAAAAATGGCCTACAAGAAAGCTAAAGAGGGGCTTCTACAGGGGCATGTAGGGCTTGGATAAGGAGAAATGGGTTCAAACTGAAAGAGGACAGGTTTACACTAGATATTAGGAAGAAATTCTTTGTTATGAAAATTGAGATATAGGAACAGGTTGCCCAAAGAAACTGGATACCCCATTCCTGTAAGTATTCATATGGGATGCAGCTTGGAGCACCTTGGTCAAGTATAATGTGTCTCTGCACATGGTAGGGGGACTGGAACTAGATGATCTTTAAGGTCCCTTCCAATTCAAACCATTCTGTGATTTATTGATCCATACCAGGTATAGAGGATGAGAGGAACATTCCCACAACTTCTTATTTAAGAAGGTTCTATTTATCTTTTTTTTTCAGGTTGAGACTGATGACCACTAACATAATCAGCTTTGCTATAGTCAGGTGGAATTTGATGCTGATGGCTGGCTTCAACAAACAACATCTATCTGCTAAGAGGTAATTCCACAGTCTCAGCTGTGGGAAACAGCTGCAAACAACTCCTGCATGCAAACAGGTGGCCTTTAATTGCACACAGGCTAGAGAAAATGAAGCATACTCTCACAGGTGTTCACTGGAGGTAAGTAGTAATGATTGCTGCCTTCAGGTGGGTGGTGAGAGGCCCTAAGTCTAGTGTTTGTCATTGAGTGCTTCTCCCCTGGAGTTAGCCCATCTGACTGCAGATGAAAGAGGCTGCTGCCTTTTAGGGAGCTTTGCAACAGCCCCCTCCCTGCACACCTGGATACTCAATGTGTTCTCATTTATATTCAAAGGCAGTTGACCAGGAACTTTACAAAGCCAACATCTGGGGCTCATTTCTTGATGACTGCAGCTGTGAGACATTCTTGCCCCTGTTCCAATCTGCAGGCATCTTCACAAGCTATTTGGTGGGCCAAAAAGTGTGTATAGTATTACAGAAAAGATCCTTAATACATATAATGAAATTAACAATTCCTTTCTTCAGTAAGTAAAACCTAGAGTGACAAATTATAGGATTGTTTTTCCACTTTTATTATGTCACACTGGCATTCTGTAGACTTTCAATGACTAATATATGCAAACTTTTATGTTTCTCAGCAGTTTTCAGCTAATGAGATCACAACTTCCTGAAGAATTTCTTCTCATTAATTCCTAAATGAAAGATATTTTAGTTTTCAATGTTTATTCCATTTCTAGTGCGATATTTCTCAGCTAAAATAATTCTTTCTTTCCATGTAACCTATCAGAAAAATTTATTAACACATACATAAATTTTGTGCCAAAAAAAAAAAAAGAAAGCTGTATTGCATCACTCCATAGATCTTTATTGAGGAGTTCCATGGCTAGAAAAAATTTTGCAATTACTGAATAAAAAGTCTCGACCTTGACCTGTCGGTGCCAAATTTTAGCCTATCCATAGCCTGAGCTGTCACTGGTTTAACCCCTGTGCCATGGGCAATGGGTGTTGGCTCCCCTGCTCCAGCTTCAGCTCTGGGCACACACTCCAATCCCCCCCTCCCCGAGTCATTGTCTGCTAAACAATATCCCTCTGTGTGCATGAGGCTGGGGGACACTGCCAGGCTGCAGTGGGAGAGGAAAGCGAGCTGTGACTAAAAAACTGAGAAAACTAAACCAAGAAATGCTCACATCCAAGCAGGGGGAAACCTCTCCACCATGAATACCATAGGCCTTCCAACAGAGACCTCACAATGCTGAAAATTTGCTGCATGCCTCCTACACCAGCTAAAACCATCCTTCTTAGAATATAGAAGAATATTAAAATGATGAGGACACTGCCTGGGGAAAGGGGTAGATAATGGCAGATTTGTCATATATAACAACTTCTACCTTTAGTATTACTAGTAAGATCTATATTGCATTGATTAGATAATTTAGAAAGTGAGTGTTAGTGTTATTGTAGCTGGACTAATAATAATGTTTATTGCATTTCTCTACAGTGGTAAAACTTTTAGGAGGACTAAAACTGAATTCTCAGCTTCACATATATGCTATATTCCTCTTTTTCTTTTGTTCATAGAATGTTTTAACTGTTAAAAACTTCACTAGGTGTTCATTTCAGTAGCCCTATTTCAGTATGATGTATCCATGAGTACTCCTCTGTTAATTCTCTCCCTATACACAGTCTCTCTTTCAGTCTCTTTCTCCACTTTCACTCACCTTTTCCTATTTGGCACCTTTGCAAGTAGATATCTGAAATCCAGGCAACTTAGATGTGCTGTCTTCTTTTATTTAATAGAAGATCAGTAGTGCCCTCCAAACATGAATGAAATTGGTCAGGTGTGATCTACATTCACTAATCTTTATGCCATTTTTCTTTAATGTCTCCAGCCTTTTGTTCAAATTTTTTCTAAAGCAGGAGAATACAACTCAAGTGAGTGGTCAAGCTCCAAAGAACTTTGACTTATTTTACTGAATATGTCTGTTGTTCTCGGTGATCTCCTTCAATCTCTCCTAGATACTGTCATGCCTACACATCTCAGTTCCTTTCAGGATGCACTCTACTTGGCCTTTATACTTTCTTTTCTACATGAAAGACAGAAAATAGGGAAAATTGGAAAGTGGAGAAGGAAAGAAGAGAAACATATGCAACATTTGGAAGTCATACTAAGAGCATCTGATGTCACTTGGCTTGTTCAACCTGGAAAGCAGGAGACTGAGGGAAGACCTAATCTCAGCATACAGCTTCCTCACAAGGGGAAGAGGAGGGGCAGGCATTGATCTCTTCTCTGTGGTGACCAGTGACAGGACCCAAGGGAATGGCCTGAAGTTGTGTCAGAAGATTCTTACAATACTGTACTATAGCTTGACATTGTCAGGCTCCTCAACTGAAAAATGTTTTTTTTAAATAGCATCAGTTCTATTCTCATTATATATGTGATAGTTGTCTTTTTTCTTTCATGTATGAACTCAATATCCCACTTGTCTTTAATATGCAGTTCTCCTTACTAAATGTAATACAAAGGTTTTTGGGATATCTTTAGACAGCTGAGAGACATACTATCATTACAATCTGGCTTATCCTCATAACTATCTACCCCCATTAGATAGCAAAACCAATTATTTTATCCTTATTTCTTTAGGAGAATAAATAACAAAAAAATTGCAATGTTATTATTTCTTTTCCAAACAAATATTTTCATTCTTGCCAAGGCTGTCTTTATTTCTATTTTTGCAGTCCTATAAAAGTATTTTTAGACAAATCTTTTTTCCAATTTCTTCAGTCTCTCAGCTTATTCCTGATACTTCTTTTGTCTTGGGGTCTTACTAATTTGGAGTCTTGTTATTTGGTCTTTGAGTAAAGATCAAACATGGAAAACATTTTAGAAGGCTTTTAAAAGTTATAAACCTTTTTATTTCTAACGAAGAAGTAATAAGGGAAGGGGAAAATGGCTTTATATTATTTACTGCTTTGCACATTTTAATACATCCAGTCTTGTGCTAGTTGAGATATTAATGTTATTGGTACAAAGACTGTAATTCTACACATGCATTTATGACAAGTATCTGTCAGATTGAACTGCTCTATTCTGCTCCTTATTGGAAAGCAGAGAACTAAATGGACATCAAAAAACAGAAAGTCAAACACATAGTGCATCTCACCAAAGTTATACAACAAATTTGCAACAAATCCAACAATAGAGAATCAGATTTCTGAGATTCTCTTTTATTCACAGGATCACAAATTAAACATGTCTTGGAAGAAATCCTCAAGGATCATCTAAGTCCAAGTTATCCACAGCACCATCCCCAAGAATCTCACGATATGCCTGAGAGTATTGTCGACATGTTTCTTGAGCTCTGTCAGGCTGGTGCAGTTACCACTTCCTTGGGAGTCTGTTCCAGAGCCCAACCTTTTTCTGAAATCCAACCTTAACCTCCATTGACACAAATTTAGGCCATTCCCTTGGATCCAGTCACTGGACACCAGAGAGAATAGATCAGTGCCTGCCCGTCCCTTTCCCCTTGTTAGGAAGTTGTAACTGCAATGAGGTCTCTCAGTCTCCTCCAGGATGAACAAACCAAGTTACCTTGGCTGCTCTTCATACACCTTCCCCTCAAGGCCCTTCACCATATTTGTTGCCCTCCTTTGAATGCTCTCTAATAGTTCAATGTCTTTCTTATATTGCAGTACCAAAACTGCCCCCAGCACTGGAGGTGAGGCTGCCCCAGTGCAGAGCAGAGCGGGACAATCCCCTCCCTTGCCTGGCTGGTGATTCTGCACCTGATGTTCCCCAGGACAGGGTTGGCCCTCCTGGCTGCCAGGGCACTGCTGGCTCATGTTCAACTTTCTGTCAACAAGGATCACCATGTACCTTTCTTTGTAACCGCTTTCCAGTGTCTCATTCTCCAGTTTGTACATTCATCCAGGGTTACCCTAGCCAGGTGCAGAATCCAGCATTTATTTCTCTTGCATCAATGAAACTTCCACTTAAGATCAGGATTATCTATTAGCGGACTTAGTGAAGGTTGTTCTGGTAGATGTCATAGCCAGACAAAAGTAGCTGTGAAGCAGTTTCAGACACTAAGAGGGGGTTTCGAACTAAAACACTAGGAGATGAAAGGTGAAAATTGCCTCAGTCCTACTGCACTTGAATGCATTGATAACATCAACAGAGCTAGGACACTGAGAAAAAGATGATACTTGGATTGATATAATTAATTTTGTCAAGGGTAAAATCCCAGAAAAAAATTTCCCACCATATCTGCCATGTTGGCTTTCCCCGCTCCGATTCTTAACTATAAACACTCTAATCCTGTCATCACCATCATTAGATTCCAGACAATCAAAACATTCCCTAACATACAGGACTACCCTACCACCTTTCCTTCCTTGCCTATCCCATCTGAAGAGTTTATAGCCATCTGTTGCAACATGTCAGTTTTGATAGTCATCCCACCATGTTTCTATGATGGCAATTTGTTCGTATTTTTCCTCCTGCTTGATGGCTTCCAGCTCCTCCTGTTTGTAGCTCATGCTATGTGCATTGGTGTAGATGCACTTAGTTGGACTATTGAATCCACCACCTCTAATTTCTATGTGATCATTCTCAAGTGTTTTTGTGGTGTCATATCACACTAATAAACCCAGAATCATTACCACTGGATGGATCTACATCCCCTACTTACACTGAAATAGCAGACTGAAGGATCTCAAACGCTGCTTTATCCATAGCAAACCTGGGTTTACCCCCTTCCTCATTCAAATTTAGTTTAAAGCTCCCTGCTAATTCCTGTGCACAGTTCCTTCTCCTCCTTAGAGACGGTTCACAGCAGAACGCCTTATTTACTAATCAGGGTCCATCCAAGAACCTTAAACAAATATATTGCTTACACACCAATCACGTCACCGGTTAAGAGTCTTTTCTGATTTGTAGTTTACATTCCTTCAATCTATAGAATCAACTCTTGCATCTTTGATTATAGTAGTAAAGTAAAAAATTTGGAGCTCTTTAGAACCTTATGGGTCTGATCACTCAGATGAGAAAAAAGAAAAAGAAAAAAGATCGTAAAAACCACACAATGGCTTCCTACTCTTGTTTGAGAAATGAAATGAAAACTAGATGTCCTCTAGTGCAAATCCTCTTTGAAGTTCTTTCAGTCAGAACTTCATGAATCTTCATCTTTAATTGACAGGGTCTTTTAAAATTAAATCAAAAAGTTTCATAACACCAATGTGAAAACCTTTATGATTTTTCATAGCCTATATTTGTAATTATTATTACTGTAATCCATCATGACTCATTTGGAAAATGTATACAATTTCAGGTTACGCGCACCAGATATCTTCACAGGTGCATTATCATTTTTTCTTTAGTCACTACTTTGTGTTTTCTTGTATCTTTTGGATAAAGGATTTCTAAAAATATGTCTATAATATCATAGAAGCTTAAGGATCAAGCTTGTTCTCCAGCTCAGAGTTCTTGGTGTTGTTTCTGTGCCAACTTTTATCAAGGTGTCAGGATGGAGGCGGACAACTCTTTTTATAGATAGATAAATAAAGCTGAGGAATTAAGGCAAAGGTAAATAGTTCACACTTGATTTGTGCCAATAAACTGAATGTGGTCTGTGCCACTGTAGCCTAGAAAATAAGACTTTTGTGACTGCTTGCATAAGGTCCCCAGCTGTGCATTGATCTGAGAGTACAAGGGCTCCACCTTGTTATGACGTGGACTGGCTGTTGCTGGTTTAATTGCTGCACTGGTGCAGGTGGCTGCTGCCTTCTCTGCTCCAACTTGAGCTCTGGGGGTATCCCTGTTGGGATCAGACACCTCCTTTCTGTCACTGTCTGACAAATCCTTGGGGCAGAGAGAGGAGGGTGGCTTTGGGGGCTGTAACACTCTATGTGGGGGAAGCAAGTGAGCTGTGACAGTGAAACATACAAACCCAAACTCAAACATACTGAAAACTTGAACTGGAAGAAATTATTATCCCCATACTTCTTCTGGCAAAGAGTAGGAGGAAAACCCCAGCAGAGAAATCATCCTCTTCCCTTCAAAACCATCAGGCTGCTGACAGCTCATTGCAGCCTGCCCTCATTCTCCCTTCTTCTACACTGACAATGTTAGGATGCCAGGAGTAGGAAAGGGAGAGCACAGCACCAGGGCAAGTGGTTTGGTTTGTTTTTTTTTCCCTTTCCCCCAGTACAACCTGTTAGCTATATTACTGGGTTTTTCTGATTTAATTTGGATTATTAGTGAATATTAGTGTAACTGAACCAGCACTCTGGTCTATTACGTTTAAACATTAATTGAGCTAATATTAAATTCTTTGCTCTATGTATGTGGTTTGTGCCTTTTCTTTGTAGCAAACCCATGACCACAGCACCATTTAGTTCTGAGAATGTGAGCCTCATCTCGACCACAGGTGCTACAGCCCTCTAAACAATCTGAGTACATGTTGATGAATGTAAGGATAGGATGGAAAAATTGGATTGTCTCTACTCAATTGTAGATCATTCTGTTTGAAGGGGTCTACAATACAATTTTCAGGCAGTACCAGAAGCTTAGCTGACTCAATAATTTGGTTAGGATTTCTGTCCTGCTTTATTTCCCTTGGCATTGCAAAGTTGTTGGGTTTCTTTCACTTGTTCATGTGCATTCATGTACTATATTATGCATGTAAGTCTCAGACTGTAGCTATTTTTATCTATTATTTATTTTTTCTTTTCTTTGTTGGATTACTTCATCTAATGCCTTCAAAGTTAAAAGTGCATGTTTTTTTGCAGCAACATAAAAGCATATATTTCACACTTCAGTGCACTGAACAATAGTTAATGGCATTCTGATTTAGTCTTACATTTGAGTAAGCTTAATTGTATTCTTATTTTATTTAAGCAAGTTGCAGTATTAGGGGGACTCATTAAAGTTGTACTTGCCTCTTCCTCGGGGAAGGCTGAGCCATATTTTTCGAATTACAATATTCAGCATGACAGAAGTACTAAAGATCTACTTCACATGGTGTCATTGTCTTCTCATAAAATGGGTCACAGAAACTAAAATATGTAAGGAAGTTGTTCTTTGGATAACTTTTAGCTGTACCAGTACTGGCTTTTATTTTTAATTGGAGAATGTGATACTTGAGAGCTGTCAGTGTGGCACCTCCTACAGTCTGAAGTTTTCTCTTCATGAATATTAAATGTGTAATGCTCCAAGTAGATGCTCACAACTTTGTAGTCTGAATCTCTGCCACAGAGAAACCGTCCTTAGATCTCAGAACTATGAAACAGATCTATATGTCTTTCAAAGAGAAAGGCTTAAAAATTATATAGACTAGCTGATTTATCTCAAATGTGGGTTTTGATCTGTCCAAAGGGGTCTTATATTTAAGGTCTTCTGTTCTCAGTATGACAAAATCTAAAAAAAATGCTGAATCTGATCTTCTGAATCATTTCCTCATGAAATACAGAACTATAATGTTCTTTGAGGATGACCATTTAAGTCTTTTTGTATTCTAGTATTTGCCAATATTACAGTATTTTAAAACTTAAAGTCAGCTCTAAACAGCTCCATTCAAGTACCCAGATACCTCTGTTGTCTAAGTGACTCTGCTCATACAGATTGCTTAAGCTTAACCCACTGCACAAACAGAAGCATTTTCCTCTGCTTTATGTCCTTGCAACAGACACCGTCTGTCAAAATGTCAAAAGCAGGAACAGAATAAATTTATGTTCATAATCTGTTTTGAGGTCCTCAGTTGAAAATTTTAGCACAACAGAAGTTTTTGCTTATTTCCAGGGAGCAGCATACCCATGCTTGTTTTGTGAAAATTATATGCATCTCTAGAAGTATTTTGTCAGGTGATACTCCTACACTTCACAAAATGGAAGAGGAATGTCTTTTAATATCTTTTTCATGCAAGTTTATGACCAATTTTTCCAGGCTGTTTTTTTTTCCCTTTGCCTAGTAATGAGCAGAGAAATAGGAAAGACTGGTAAAAAACTTGTTTCAAGACCAAATTTTTGTCAATTCAAGTTTTCAGTGAAGACAGCTAAAATCAACCAAGAGCTTGACTCCTAAACAATCCCACTCACACAGAGCAACGCATATGTTTTAATAACACTATAATATCAGCAATTGAATATATTCATATTGATTACATGAGGACAGTAAGATCCATAGAGAAGAGATTATACAGCTTATTGTTTGTGCCATTGGTCTCATTATCTGTTGTTAGGATTCTTTTCACTGGACATCTCTGAATAAGATAAAAAAGGTAGTGTTGGTTGTGGTAGGGAAATCTGTGGGAAAACAGTGTCATGGGCATAAATGCTAGCCTAGTAAGCTTGTTTTGAAATGAATATACACCTGGTTAGGGGAGCTCCCTGAATACAGCATCATTTGTTGATTCAATGACCATAATGTACCCGTAGTTTTAATCTCAAAGATGAAAAAAGACCCAAAAGCATATTCTACTGAGGCTACATATCAATCACAATGTAATTAGAAGAACAGTTAAATTTTGCATAAGGTTGCAATATCCTTTATAATAGCCTGAAGGTCCTAGATAAATATAGACAAATTTCCATAATAAGCTGTTATATTTTTCATATTTGTATTTTTCTTTTCCTTTGAAATAATTTGGTTTTGTAATGCTAGCTTTTTAAATAAATAAGTAAATAAATTCAAACTATACACTTCTTGTTGGGTAGAAAATTCTGGAAAACTATATAATTTGCTCCTTATCTGCCCTGATATTTATATGTAGTTATTCAGTATAGTAGTCACCTGAATTATAGTTGTCAATTTGAGATAGATATATATTCCTGTACTTGTTTCAATTTTTTTAAGAACTATTATTGGGAAGAAAGTTAAAGAGCAGATTGAAGTAAAGCAAAGAAATTCTTTTTATATGTATTTGTTTTACTTTGTAATGAACGTTTTAATTTTTTTAATAATTTTAATGTTGATGTCACTGGTGGGTGATTTTTTTAAGATGTCCATTAATGTAGAATATTTAGATATTCCAGAGGCACTTATTGTAGTCTCAGTTTCCCTAACATTTTCATTGAAAATCACTTCAAAGCTTCATCTCATACTGAAGTAGCTACATGCCCATCTATGAATATTTTAGTTCTCATCCAAAGCTACTATTGCTATCAGCTTACTTCTTAATAAAGTTAAATATATATAATAATTTAAATTCTATTGCATATTTAAAATTACATTCTATTTATTAATTATAAATTGCATTATATGTACATATTTACCCAGTCAGATTAACACTATTTTTGCTCCCACTGGCCTACACTGTTGGTATGAGCTGCATTCAAGGTTTGAGGTTCACTCTTCATGAAAACACCTGCTTTCATTTACTTCTGTGTTTGCCATCTTCCTTGTCCATCAGTTGGGGTCCTCTTTTGCCCTGATTACATCATAAATATGTAACAATATTTACTCCTTTCTTTGTGCATAAGGTAGCATACCTCAACAACATTCCATTTATAAATTCATTCTACTGAAAAAGCTGACCACTGAAGAGGAAGAAACAAGCTATAATATTTTTATCTTGTGACAAACAGTGGGTCAAATCTCCAGAGACAATTTCCTATATGCTATGCTTCAGCAGTGTTTCTATTTACAAGCAATCTGCTGATTATATTTCACAGGTTAGGAAAATCAAGATGTCGTTCTCCAAGAGAGTTATAGTGTGCTCAGTAGCTCTAATTAATAAATATTTTGCACATACACCATAAAACAGGGACTGGATCACAAACTAGGGGTGATTGTTGAATAGTTATCTGCATTTTTTTTTCAGTGGTGTACAACATGAGGCATACTTTTGTAATTGTTTCCCCATTGTTTTCATTAAATTCCCTTTTAACATTTTCTATTAAAAGAATATTGGTGAACAGCGTCTTCATTCATCTTGTTTAATTTTTAACTTTGTAGTGTCTTACAGGAACTCTAATGAGTATGTGAACAAGTTCTGATAACTATTCTTGGTATTTTCTTTCCGAATACTGCCACTTTATTTTCCTTCCCTGTTGGCAGATGAAACCTATTTGATTAGTATGTTAAATGATTAAAATCTTTCTTTTCCTGACAAAACAGGAGCTAGATTATGTTAGTGCACAGCTTATTAGTAAAAGGGCTTGATTACAGTTCAGGTTTTTTGCCTTAATTTCCCAAGTCCTAAACTTTCAACACTGAAGCCATTCAAGTCAAGGAGAACCTGGCTATACCAGCTGGGCATCTAAAGGGCATACTTCATGTCTGTGCATGAAGTTCAGGTCAGGCAAGAGAGAAGATCAGTTTTCCTCTCTCTTAAACTCCACTGCACAATAAGGGATGTAATTGTATAAGATGGATTGTTGTGTTAAACTGTGGCTGTCCTGAAGACAACACAGCACCTTAAACTTACATAGCTCAAGGGAAATATTCTTAATTTCAATTACTTTGGCAGGATAGTCATTAGCTCCTTTATTATTTGAGAAAGAACTCACCTGGATTTGATTAACAGTATAGTAACTTTCTCTGCCAGAAACAAAATATTTAAGACTTCTGCTTACTTCTACCAGAATAAGATGGTGAGCCTCCTAGTTTTAGAAAACCTCATTGTCTGATGTCTCATTTTATTAAGTATAGAACCTAAGTACTTAGAGCAACAAAGAGGAAAGTAAAGTTAAATGATAAAATAGTGTTATAGATCCAGACACTGTAGATCCAATAGTCTACATCTAGATCTTAAAAAAAAATTTTAAAAAAAAAAGTAGTAATTTTGGAGCTTTTGGAAGTTTTATTTTAATTTTTGCAAAGGTACTATCTAGTAACTTTAGTTGACCACACTACAATATAAACATATTTATGGAAACATAAAACTGTTCACTCACTCTGCCTCTTAATTATTGTCTTTCCACATCTTCAAACAATGGTAGATATTTTTTGCTTCAAATAAGCCTCGATAAGAAAAAGAAAATTTGACCGTATTTTCTATTTCTGGTCCTGTGATCATTAAGGAAAGGTGTATATTAATGATCTGTGCACTTTCCTCTCAATCACCGGAATGGATTCGTTGGCATTTATATCTTAAACAGTATGTATACATTTGCTGTCAAGTATTATTTGGCTATACAAATATTTATCTGCCATAATACTGACCATATTAGCATAATCTGACAAATAATCAATAATAATAATCTGAAGCTCTAGAGTCCCTACAGCTAATCCTAAATACTGTAATTGGATGGAGAATGAAGGAAAAGATTTATATCATATTTGACCTACTTTCAAAGTTCTGCATATGTTCCAAAGAGTTTCCAAGACTGACAAGTTCAAATTAACTCTTAGAATTCCAGAATTTCATCTGAAAATAAGACAAACAAACCTCTTCAAGTGGAAGATGTACTTAGTGCTAATGGAAATTTATAGAAACAAGATTTTGCATAGGAATTTCAATAAAAGGAGTTCTTATTGTAACAACACTTTGGGGATAAGGATGTTAAAGAAAATACTATTTTTATTAAATTAGAAATATTTTGAAACAACATTTTTAACAAAAAGTCCATTAATTAAAAAAGAAAATGCAAAAAGGGTGTCCATGATAAGAGGAGAAGGAGAAGTGGAAAATGAGAAGAAGGAAGTGGAAATGGAAGCGATAGTAATTTTTTTTTAAAATGTTATATTTCGCCAAATAAATAGGACAGTCACTTAAAAATGGAGAACAAGATCTTTCTCTCTAATTTTAAGGTGAAAGTCCATCCAAATAAACTTGTTAGTAAAATAATCAGATTTCTAAGATTTTTGTATTTGTTTAGCAAAAGAAATATCTTGTATCTATCAAAATATATCAACCTTTCATATTTGGAATGACAAATATTATCTTGGAATCAATATCTGAACAGTTCTGAAACATTGTGGACTCTATTCCTACATTAGCAGGAAGTAAGCTCTTACTCCTTTATACTGTTGAGTTAAGGCATTTTTAAATGTTTATTTGAGAAAGAGATTTGAAATTTACATCTCTGAATGTTCCTTGCTGGAAATATATATTCAGTTTACTATTGTGGATTAAATCTTACCCAGTGGTAATTTACTCTCTTTTTGTAGCTGCTAGAAATGTTTAATTAAAAAATCCCCCTAAGTCTCAACCTAGAAAATAGTTGTAATTGAGCCAGAATGAGTCTTATTTATTGTGGATTTGTATGATACTGCTGGGCCTAAAGGCTGTTCAGTAAATTATTTTCCAATATCTTGTAAAAGTAAATGTCAGAAATTAAAAACTGAATAACAGACTTGTGTGCACATGTTTGTCAGATTTAGGAGACACAGCAATACCTGAATTTATATAATGTTAATCTTAAATTCACTGCCTCTATACTTAACCTAATCTAGTTTTCATTAACTTGAATGCTTAAGTATTTAATTATTTTAATCAAGATAAACCAAAATAGTATCAAGAGTTATATCAGGTTATATTTTTTTAAATCCTTTCTTGAAGAATCCTGTTGTTTTTGTATTAGTAGCTTTTTGTCAAGAGGAAGCAAATTAAAATTTGTCAGGTACTGATTAAAACTTTAAACTAGTTCATCATGTGAGATAAACTGCTATTGAGAAAAAAATTAACAATATATTCAGTAGTACCCAGTAGCTTTTATTCTTCAAGTAAAAGTTCCTAGTATTTTTATATCTGTTAGAGTGATACTTCACCCACTTGGATGCCAATAACCCCATGCAGTGCTACGGGCTAAGGGCAAGTGCCTGGAAAGCTGCCCAGCAGAAAAGGGTCTGGTGGTGCTGGACAACAGCAGCCGAACATGAGCCAGTGAGTGCTCGGGTGGCCAAGAAGGACAATGTCATCCTGGCCTGTATCAGTGATAGTGTGGCCAGCAGGACCAGGGCAGTGATTGTCTCTCTTTACTTGGCACTGGTGGGGCTGCACCTCAAGTGCTGTGTTCAGTTCTGGGATCTTCGATACAAGAAGGACGTTGAGGGGCTGGAGTGAGTTCATGGAAGGGCGATGGAGATGGTGAAGGGTCTGGAGAGTAAGTCCTGTGAGAAGTGGCTGGGGTTGTTTAGCCTGAGGAAAAAGGGACTCAGGGGGACCATATCACTATAACTACCAGAAAGGAGAGTGTAGCAAGGTGAGACCTGGCCTTTTCTCCCAGGCAGTCAGTGACAGGACAAGAGAATATGGCCTCAGGATGCACCAGGAGAGGTTCAGCTGGGCATCAGGAAAAATTTATGCTAAGGATTGCTAAGAACTGGGACAGGGAGGTGGTGAAGTCAACATTCCTGGAAGTATTTGAGAAATAACCGGACATGGCACTTAGTGCTATGGTCTATTTGTCAAAGGGATGACCAAAGGTTGGACTCAAAGATCTTGGAGGACTTTTCCAACCTAAATGATTCTATGGTTCCAAAACATAGTCTTAGCAGAGGTGGATACGAATCAGATCTTCAGATGCCGACATCTTCCATTTTGAAAATTCTTGTCACAATTGTTGAAATACAACTCCAAATTTTGCACCTAAGTTCTATACTTTTTGTAAGCTCAGAGGAAGATAGAAACACCTAAACAAAACTCTGTGAAACTATAGTAGTCCCTCAGTGGGGCCCAACTCAAAGCTCTAACTCCTCTAATTTATCATGCACTTTACTTACTGCATCCGTCACATTAAGTTCAGGGCCAGTAACTTCAGGCATAAATTTACTAAAGCTCATAATTCTGGACAGTATTATAGTACATGTCATAGAGAACTTCACTGAATACAGTGAATCCACGTGTCTTCTAAGCCAGGGCACTATTTGTGCTCTCCGTCTGTTTTAGTACCTATTAAAAAGTCTTTAAACTATAATAGATTTCTTTTTAATTCAGCTTTCAATATCATTAACTAGGTTAAATATATCCTAAGAGTGTTTCTTAGCCATATATAAGTCTATCTTACCTAAGGTGTTTAGTGAAACTTCGGTTAATTCTCTGAATAATGCAGGAATAGTGTACTTTCATTATTTCTCCATTTAGTTAGTATTTTTGAATATTTGCTACATCACGTAAGTTCCTTGTTGTACCCTGTGAGTTAGAAGATGTGATGGTAGTCACCTTGCTACTTACTGTTAAATGTTTAAGGAATTTAACAGTGCATTTTGAAGCACATGATATGACAGAAGAAAATTGTCTAGGAGACTGAGTCTATGCCCATTTGTCTATTAATATGGCATTTTTAAAAAAGATATACTGTAAAGACAGTCTGAAATTTGTCTGACCTATGTCTGCCACTCTTTGTCTTTGAGTAATATAGATGATTAATTAAAAAATACTAATAGCATCAAAAATATGAATTATATTAAAAAAATGTGATCTTCTGTTAAATATATACAGATGGTATGGCTAATCTGTACAAAAAAAACTGTGTGTCTGCTCTTGAATATAATATCCTCCAAACTGATGGATGAACAGATATAGAAGGATTTTTCTTATGTTTATTTAATTCTCTAAATAGCCTGTGAGAGTTTATAACTAGAGTTTTTGTCAAGACATATTCAAATACATACCCAAGTTTATGCAGCAGAAGAGTAATTTTGATTACCAAGGGGCCAGTCTTTCCCCAGTCTACTAAAAAGATCTAGAGCACCCATATTCTCACCTAAGAAGCAACCTAGTGTGAAAGAAAATTTCTGTTAATTATAGTAGTTATGTTGTAGCTCTTTCACACAATTACTTTAATTTTTGTCTGAGAACTTAAAATTTGTGTCCCCATTCAAAAAAGTGGAAGGATGGTAAATAACATCGCATCTTGGTACAATGTGTTAGTAACACCCTTCTAGTGAAAGCACGAGAAAATTGAGTTTATGTATGCTCACAGACAGAGAAATAGGTTTCTGCAGTGATCTGGTGCAATGAAATTCTGAATGAGCTGTTTACAGTCTGTACAAGATGAGGATGACTGAAGTCTAGCGCTAGTCTACAAATGATAATATAAAATATTGAGCAGGTATCAAATGTAATGTTGAAAATTTAATTCAGATTCTCCAAATAAATCAGGTTCCTTACTGTGATTGTAGGCATAATTCATCAACTTCTAGAAGCCATTTAGTACCAACTTTACGTTCACAGTCTTCTAAAAATTCATCCAAAGTAGCACAGAATAATTGCCATTTTTCAGTTATAGGTAATATAGCTGATAAACAGTCTTACTGAATAACTATTCCTGCCTTTGGTTAACAAGGAAAGCCTATTTGAGAGTTTTAGCTGCTACTCTAACTAATCATGCTTTTAAATTACCAAGACAAAATTGAACCCCTCTATTCTTACACTGATGCAAACCAGTTTCATTTACCAGACTGTGTGAATATACTATTCTTATCACTTAGGACATGTTAGTTATATAAGCTTAGCCCTGAGTATATAGAGCAATTTATCTTCCTGAAGCCTGTGAAAGCAGCTGAAAACTTAACTTCAGTTTAATTTTTCTACATATGTCTTCTGTTAATTCATATACTGGGTGGTAAGTTTTACTGTCAGAGAAAGCTGTAACGATAATCTTGCATGACCTCCTGAGTAATTTTAAATAGCTGTTTAAAATTTGCTAATTTCCAGTCCAGAATTTGTTTTTAAGCTGGAGCACAACAATTTGGCTATAGTATGGTCTTTTTTGCTAAGGAAAACCTGTTCAGCAAGAAAAGATGGTCTTAGAAGATTGCAATTGCCTCCATCTCTTGGCAAAACTAATAGTAAAAATTTTAAACTTTTATTTTTACTCCTCACAGATCTCTTTCCAAATTTTTAACTTCCATTACAAAATAAGGGCACTAGAACAAAGCCTAATATTCTAGCAAGAGACTCACTATGTCATACAGACTGTCAGTACTAGTATCTTATTTCTACTTAATATTTATGGTTTGTATGTCCAGCCATGCCATTCATACTGTAAATAGTAGAATCCTACCTTAAAAAAAAATTTGTTGCCATACAATAATATTATCTAATTCATTGACAAAGGAGCTGGTTCATATTGAATTGAAAATTTTGTGTGTTCGGTGATGAACTGGGTTGATTTTTTTCCTGATTTTTGTTATACATTATCTCTGGTACTGATTTGACTTTGGGTATAACTGCATGATTATTTCATGCATTGGAGAGCTGTTGTTGTGTTAGATACTTTGTTTCACTCAAAGTACTTGAAAGATTTGACCAATATGCAAATAAGGATATTGGGTTACAAACTGTAAAGCTGCATCAAACTTCAGGCTTCAGCATCTGAAGCTGAAAATCTAAAAATAATCTTAAGCTTCCAGCCTCTCAGAAAAATAAAATTTGTTTTTAAATTTCAGGAATTTGCATTGCACACTAAATTAACAGACTATCTATAAATACCAGATTTCATTCCAGTTAAAAACTGTGGAAAACTGGTGCAGTTAGACTGTAAGTGTCTAACAAGAATGAATATTTTTGTAGCTGACATAATGTGATTTTAATAAGACAATTCTCCAGTAACAACCTGAGGCTTTACTCTTGGTAGTCTTAACTTAAAGATAAATTGAGATCAATGACCATCATATAAATTACTGGGGCTAAAAAGCATATTTTGAACTTGCTTTCATTACATTTTATTTGCGGACGTGGACAGACAACTACAGCATTTGGTTTTACTAAATGCATAGTAAACAAAATTGTACATTGTATCTCAACAGAGAAACTCAAGTATATTTTTCATGGATACATAAGTATTGATAAATTATATTAGTAATTTCTCTGAGGATTTATTTACATTATTTACAATTAATCTTACTACAGTTTACTTTTTTTTTTTTTTTGGGTGGGGATCATTCTAACAGAGTTTAAACACCTAGCCACAAGTACCTCAGTTTTGCTCCAGTAAATTCTTCTTAGCCAATCTTCTTAGTTGACGGGTATCTAATATTGTCAGCACCAATTTGCACCTAACACTGTGCTTGGTATACAGGTATTAAGAGGGTGACTTGTGCATGTTTTGGGTCATGAATTTAAATCCATTGGTTTCTGATTAAGTTTACCAAGTCATATTTTGTGATTAGCTGAAAGAATTCTTCCACAAGATGACTTCACCACATTCTGGTCTGTACTTTTAAGGTATGAATGCATCTAGTTAAATCTGCAGTCTTTTGCACTGTTCTTAAGAAAAAAAAATAGGTCATGTTTCAATACATTAAGAGGAAGAGTTCCATAAACCCCTGTCATAGTTTAGAAATGGTATTTTCCAATTTAGTGCTCCCACTAATACCACGCACCGCTCCTTTTCCCCGCTACAGCTGAAAGCACAAAAGGCAAAGATCATGAGGTAAGCTAAGAACAATTTCCTGCAAACCACAATGAGATAAAACAAACAGTAACAGCAACAATACCAAAGGCAGAGGGTATAAGTCAGAACCAATTCATGGGCACATCCTGCCCTCCCCCCACCCCCGAATAACAGACAATACCAGAAGGCTCCCTCCATCACATTTTCTCAACCAGAATGAACCTCTTCTCCCCAGAAGAAAGCCCTTTCCCTTATCCATGGCAATGATGTGAGGTTGTAAAATGACCTCTGTGTCATAGCCATGTTCCCTCGTGGCTACTGCAGAAATTAACCCTGTCCTGGCTGGAATCTGGACAACCCAAGTCTATTTTCCTAGCTCTACACACCTTGATCTTATTCAGTGTCAAATCTGTATTTCATTCACTCACTATTCTGTTTCTCTTCTTTTTTTTCTTAGCTTTTTTGTTTTCATTTTCCAAACACATAGTCAAAACAAAACAAAAGCTGTGAAATGTTCCTGTCTCATTGTGCTTTACAAGTGCTTTTCTTGGCAGTGATACATATTTATATCTCACACCTTTATCTTGGGCTATTGCCAGTGATGCACTATTTATGATGAAACTGGTCACTACTCTCCTCCATGGAATTCTGAGCAGTCATCTGACTGTTTCCTAAATGTCTGTACTTAAAAAATACTTGTTTAAGGACACTACAGCAGCAAAGCAGTGCTGTTTAGACAAGGATATATTTGCCTATAGGAAGTCCACTTTGCAAAGTCACTTTATATGTAAACACAGCAGAAAGCTGCATATGTTTGGGAGAAATAAATCTCCAAGGATTTGCCTAATTGTAAGAAGAATTTTGAACAGCTTTTCTGAATCACCAATAGAAAAAGGTTAGCTGGGGTTTCTTTGATGATGTGGTTAACATGCACAGGTGTTGAAAGGTTCCAGGGCATTCCACCCCTTTTGTTCTTGGGCTAGATTCCCAAGTTTTATGGTAGAAATCTGACTGGAAGTGTGTTTGTTGAAAAGGAAATTATGCTTCTTTTGTGCAAACTCTCAATGTGTTGAATTTTTGCACTTTTTATTTATCTTTGAACCTGAGTGGATTTTTTTATATTAAGACATTCTAAAGATGTGGCCATGTTGCCTGCATAGCTGTGATTTTTGGTAAGGGACTTTATAACGGACTCGATGATCTCAAAGGTCTTTTCCAACCTAGTTTATTCTGTGATTCTATGATAATTGCAAACTTTTCAGTAGCTGCTGAAAATAGAATATTTTATTGTACTATTCTATTTCATACCCTGTAAATCTCTTGTAACCACACTTAAAATCATTAGGACTTTACATCTGAGCTAGTGATATATTTGTTTGAGTGTATAGATGTAAAAGCATAGTTATGCCTCTCTGAATGCACAGGGCAAATTTCAAAACACAACTGTTAAGTGGAAAAAACATAAATTGCCTAAACAAAAAGTGAAACATTTTTAGAAGCAGAAGTACTCTAGGGAAACCTCTCCTTTAGCACAGTTAAATGTAATTCTAATAAAAATTATAGGTGGATGTAGAAAATATTCGCTGTTAAAGCTATGCTAGTAGGATAATAAATATTGAAAAAAATACATTATGGCTACAAGTATTCTTTGGATCATCTGGTAATTTGGTTCAATCTGAGATAATTATTTCAATGCAACCACATGCAAAGCCATCTATATAAGAATTTTATGGCATGTCTGCCTTGAAAAGCACCAACTCAGAGATTTAATATTCTTTGGAAATATCTTCCTCGTACTGAGTGAACCACTGTGGTACCAAACACTAATTAAATGCTTATAAAAAGAGAAACAACTAGTGGACAGAGAAATCAGTTTTCCTTTTCCTTCAGCACTTGCATGGACAGCCCATAGGAGTCTGCCCCTGCTCCTGGTGCCAGCTCATTGAACTGAATGGGAAAAGCTCTAATGAGAAACACAGATACAGTCCAATATGCACAGCGGGAAAAGCTGAACTATAGAAACTTGTGGAGTGTGACCTATTTGCCCTATTAACAGGCCTTAGAAAACTCCTCTCGTCACTTTGTATCTGTGTGTAAACCTCTGAAAAGATCTGAAAAGTTTGAGTTTGAAGTCAAAAAAATTATGCATGAACTAGATTTCCTAAAGAAAGATAATTCATAATCAGATAAGGTTGTTAGGAAGAGAATAAACTTATATTAACTGCACTTTGTAATTCATAGACATGCGAGAGGTCTTGCATTAAGCCAAGTTAGTTTTGCTCCAACTGCCACGAGAGTTACTAACCTAAGACCACCATCAGTATGTTGGATCATGCAGCATTACTCCAGTAATACAAAATAATTGATTTAGTAACTGTATAAACTCTATCAGTAGTCCTAGACTTTTTCAGCACATGGAGGATGATGGTGGAGCAGATGTACATAGGGTAGCTTCTGGGGAACCCCATATAGATCAAATGCTAATGTCTCATATTGTAAGAGGTCTTACTAAATAGTTTGTCTCCACCTTTCTTATGAGGAAAGATCTGTACCCCTTGAAGTAGAGAAACAGTGCAATGAGATATCTCCAGAGCCTTCTGTTCTCCAGTCTGGACAACTCCAACTCTCTCAGACTTTCCTTGTAGGAGACGTGCTCCAGCCCTCTGATAATTTTTGTGGCTCTTCTCTAGACCCACTCCCATTGGTACTTGTCCTTGTACTGAGGACTCCAGAGCTGGACACAATACTCCAAGTGAGGTCTCACCCTGCAGAGCAGAGTGGAGCGGTAGAACCACCCTCCCTGACTTGCTGGCCACACATTTTCTGATGAAGCTCAGGTTGTGAATAACTTTCTCGGTTTCCGACTGACATTGACAAGTCATATTTTGCTTCTTGTCAACCCACATCTCAAGTTCTCCTTCTCAGGGCTACTCTCAATCCATTCTCTGCCCAGCCTGAATTTGTGGATGGGATTACATAGACTCCACCTGCCTTTGTTGAACTTCATGAGGTTTGCACAGACTCTCCTTCCAAGCCTGGCAAGGTCCCTCTGGATGATGTCACTTGCCTTTGCCATGTCATTCAACTTGATGTCTTCTGCAAACTTTCTAAGAGTGCGCTCAACCCCACTATGTCATTGATGAAAACTTTAACATAATATAGAACCTAAACCTTTTCCTTTCTGGAGTAGCAGAAAGCATACCCATTCTGTGATTCTAATTTAGGTTTTGGAGTTTTGCCCATTATTGGATCAATTTTTACAGATTTAAAGCACTACCAAATTTACGTGACCAAGATTTGTGATTATACAGGATAAAATAAAATACTACCATCATGTGTATACATGTTCTATATGTCTACACAGACAGATGATGGCTAAGCCTGAGGTGAGACAGATTGTCATACTAGTGTGGGTGTCTCTGAACAACTTTACATAGATTTGATCTTTCTAGGCAAGGATTGTAGACTGAGACTATAGGACATAATGAATTCCCTTCATTATTGACAACAATATGGGAAGAACTGACTGTTCTCTACCATTAAAATATAAGTACTTAATTCAAAAAAGAGATCAAAAACATCTCCTCCATGTCAAGAGTACTATTAGAATTCTAATGTAACTGTCTTTCATTCCTGGAACCCATTTGCAGCCAGGAGAAATAAAAATGAAAATTTCATCATCTCTTTATACCAAGTGATATTTTAAGCGCAGCTGTAAGTATTACAAGCTTATTTGATACCATTTTTAAAATATTTTCTTATTTGCTGTATGCAGGCTAAACTCGTGTCTTATCTGATACAATGATGACACACTTGAACCACTTTTTATGTTGCGAGTCATCCAACCTGTGTCTGTGTGGCATGTGGATATAGTACTAATAGGACTTATGCAAAGATAGAAAAGGAATAAGTACATTTTAATTTAAATGAATATAAGAATAACAGATCAAATATATTGTGTAATATCTATTATACAGAAAGTATTGAGGGCTTAAAAAGTTACAGTTAATTAAGTTAATCAAGTCATTGTTTAACCAGATGGAGGAGGTAATTGCACGGACAGAAAAGAAAAAATGAGAGAATGACCTGATACGTTTGTCTGTACAATGAGGTTTCAGATAAATACATAAAATTCACCTAATTGTTCCAGTAGTACTGCTCTCAGTTCTATGGTTTGAAAAAAAAAATAAAGAAAGAAAAACATTAATGAGGTGTTCCAGCAGTACAAGTAATTGCTTTCATAACTAATACAAGTTAAGTTCTACTGGATACAGAAGGCTTAGAACCATATTATATCAACTAAAAATGCATAGCTAAAGAGAAACTTCAGCTGAAGCTTTTCTGACATCATTGATAGGGTTTGGGCTTTTTTTGGTTTTGGACAAAAGAGTTTGATATACTCTTCTTGTTTTGGTTCTTTCTCAAAATAAAACAAACTAAAATAAGGTTATTGGTAAAAGGAACTCCTTAGTCAGTGGTTAACCCTTTAGTATTACATTTGTATATTTGTCATGGGCTTTCTATTCATGTTAAATACTGTAACTCGTTTGTCAGCTCTTTAACTCACGTGATTTGGAATTAATAGAGTAGTATCACTAAAATCTTAGTCTTATGTGGTATTAAGTATATGATTTTTTGACATATTCTGACATATTTCTGACATATTCTGAGATGACATTCTAAAAATATTTGTTTTCTTTCCTTGCTTGAAAGTTGAAAATGTCATACATGGACATTTAGTCTTAAAGTGTAGAATTAGTCTCTGACCTGTCATTATTGGGCTGGACTGACATCATATAGAAGTACACCACTGGAATTCAACACAGTTTTAAAAACTGAAGGGATGTCTGTAAAGATAGATTGAATTTAAAGAGTGTTGTAGAGTTTGGAATACTTGTTTGCATAAAGACAAAGACTGGTAAAATTGGCATAATAGATTTCTCTATAAAATGATTCTGAGCATCTGTGGTCTTGCATTACTAAAGTGAACCTATTGTAAAACATTGAAATGGTCATCATACAGATCCATGACTGAAATAGCTGTAGGATTTCAGTCTGAAGACCTTCGCAGAGCATGTGGTAGTGTTCATAAGATAAGTGACTGGTGCAAAGACTGTTTACCATGTTTATAGTAGAGTACTCTGCAGACCCCAACATAGCAAGGACATGAACCTCTTGGAGCAAGTGCAAAGGAGGGCTCAAGAAGATATTAAAGGGATGGAGCACCTCTCCTATGAGGAAAGGCTGACAGACTTGGGATCATTCAGCCTGGAGGAGAGAAGGCTCCAGAGTGACCTAATTGCAGCCTTTCAGTAGCTGAAGGGAGCATAAAAAAGGAGGGAAGGGACTTTTTGCAAGGGTATGTAGTGACAGGGCGAGGGGGAATGGATTCAGACTGAAAGAGGGTAGGTTTAGATGAGATATTAGGAAAAAATTCTTTGCTGTGAGGGAGGTAAGGCACTGAACAGGTTGAGAAGCTCTGGGTGCCCCATTCCAGGAAGGGCTCAAGGCCAAGTTGGATGTGACTTCAGGGAACCTGATGTAGTGGGTGCCATCCCTGTCCATGGTGAGGCAGTTAGAACTAGATGATCTTTACAGTCCCTTCCAATCCAAACCATTCTATGATTCTATGGAGAAGTGCTGAAAACTAAATTCAGCAAGAAAGTTTCCAGTTAGACATTTAGAAAAAAATTACAACAGTAGTGATAATTAAGTGCTGGCATACACTGCTTGGAGGAATATTGTGGCATCCATCAGTGGATGACTCTTAAAAACATATTAAACAAGTATAAGTTAGGAATTATATCTTCTTGGGTTAGAGGGATAAAATATAAGCCTTCTCAAGGTCCTTTCAGACCAGTTTTTATAAAAAAATCAGAATGACTAATTGGTTAAAATTACCTGATTTTTCTCAAGAGGAGAATTTGCAAAATTAGGGAAAATAAGAAACAGATGGGAAATATGATTTTGCCTAGAGATGGAATTTGAATTCTTTGTTTTATAGGTTTAATTTGAGGGATAAACTTTTTCTGTGATTCACTGAGTTTGTAAGTGTGAATTTCTGTATTTTTCTTTTCTTCTTCTAACTCTATATATTGGAATATATTTTGCCATCACAGTACATTAAGAATTTTTCATCTTGTGTCTGCTATGTATTCATTGCCAATTCTAACTAAAATGACCTGAGTTTGAGTTTCCATTGTATTAACTCACAGACGCTGGGGAAATATTAAAACATGTTCTTAACTTGCAGTCTGTCCTTGCAGTGCAACAGTAGGAAGTAGGATGTAGGTATAAATACCATCTCAACAACACAAATTAAATTATACAGGTTTAGTGATACAAAGTTGCAAAGACTGAACTTTCTTGCATTCTGTCATGATTTTTGTCTCTGAGTTGATGTGAGAGTGTCTGCACGGTCTGCCCTTGAAAAATGTCATGGATGACAACACCTGTTGTGGGTGTAAAAGTGTGTGCACATTCAATATACTGTCTGGAGGGCGTTTGCCTAAAACCTCATCTTGAGTGAAAAATGCACCCTGATCACCTCCGGTGGTCATGTTTAGCATGAAAGTGGCCACAAGCTTTTGTGTCTGCTGTCTATGTCATCTGTGTCAAAGCATTCACTGTGCCTATAAAGCACAGGAAATACCAGAGAGGAAAAAGGGCATGGAAAAAAAACCCAAAAAACAAACCCCAAAAATTTACAGAACACAGCTGTGAACACCAAGAGAGAGGAGAAGAGGAGAAGATGCTCCAGGTGCTTAAGCAGGTATCTATAATGTAGCACATTGAGGACTTGACACCTGAGAAGGAAACCGAAGTCAATGCACAGCCCATGATTAAACAGAAAGAAAAAGAAAGCAGAGGAAAGGACAAATTTATGGGCTGACCTTAACTTCCTCATGCCCCCATCCCCCTGCACTGCTTGGGGAGTGCATTCTTCTTGGGACGAATGAAGAATCAGGAATGGAGGAGTTAATCTGAGCCTTGAGAAAGGGAGGATGGAAGAAGGTATTGTTTTAATTTTGTCTTTGCTTCTCAACATCCAAATCTATTTTAATTTTCCCCCCAAATTCTATTGTGTCCATTACTGTAATTTGGTAAATTTTCTCCCTGTTTTATCTCAATCCAGGAGTTTTCCCACCCTATTTTATCACCTTGTTCTGCTGATGAAGAAGAGAGAGGAAGGCTGACTGGGAGTTTGGCAGACAGTCAGGGTCAAACCAGGGAATTAGAGGAAGACACTAAAAATGAGTGAAACTGAAAGCAAACCTGAAATTTTCTAAAATGTGGGAAAGAAGCCTTGAAATGGGATTAGGGGCAGTGACCCTGATTGGACACTGCCCTGTGGCACTTGAATTCCTACCTGGGCCAGGCCCAGCAGCTCCCAGTTGGACTGAGGAACAGCCTTCACCCAGCCAGTGGCCAGAGTGCAGGAGCAGCATGGATGCACTGCTTCCCAGGCTGCATGTTTCTTCTGCCCATGGCCTTTCCTTTAGCTGGGCATGGGCAGTGGCAAGCATACATGCTCAGCTGGAGCACCCACATCTCCACAGGAGAGTTTGTGCTTGGGAGCCTGGACCCACACTCTGGGATGGTGGTACATAAAAGCCACACTGCTCGGGATTGCATATAAGTGTGCGTGTGTGTGATTCTGATCTTCTGGGATTAGACATATAGATTAGTTTAGCAAAAAAATGGGTCTTTATTTGCATTTTGTAACTGAGTGTTTTGTTGATTATTTGCTGTATTACTGATATGGATTCTCAATACATAGTTCATTGACTGCCAGTTAATTAAATGCCATTAATAAATGGTTGAATCAATCTTGATTGGATTTAAACTCCATAAAGTGAGTTTAAATTGAACTGCTCAGCAGTTTTTCCCAGCAACAACTTGCTACTGGTCTTTAGCAAAGCTAATGTTTGGATCTGTAAGGTGTTATAGGTGCCAAACTCTATTCAAAGAGATTACACTTTGTTGTTAAGTACATTTTCCCCAAAATTTCCTTCAACACTTACAGTTTTTAAGTGAATGTGTCCATTAGGCTGGATTTTTATAACCTAAAAATAAATATCTGCCAACAGATTTTGATGTCATTCTAGGTGACTAAACTTCTGTTACACACAGTAAAAACTAATCAACATAGTCAATAGTGACAAAATTTCTAAGAAAAAAAATTAAATTATTCTGACTAATCACCAGATACTGTATTATGTGGGTAAACTAATAATGTTTGAAGTGATCTTTGGTCTCCCAGCTGTCTTGAAGATGTCTACTTGCTTTTCTGTGTTCTCAGATAGGCCCTGTGTCACTTCTGCTACTTCTAGAACTGTATTAATGCCTTAAGTGTCCTACTAAGCTCTCCTTGGGAATAGATGTCTTTCAGGAGCTAAATGAAACTATAGAGGTTGGTTTAAGAGTGAGCTAATATTGGGAGGATTTTTGTTAACTAAGCAGTTATTATTCCTTTGACCTGGATATTTAGCACAGGTATAGGTATTTATATGTAGACTTCTAAAATAAGTTATTTTTCTTTGTAACTAAATCTCACCCTGTTTGTCAGGTACTGAACAACTATCTTAGCCAAAGGCAATTTAGTAAGCTGAAAATCAGTCACATATAACTGACATTTTTTTCTTAAGTCTACTTGCACACATAAACTTTGTAATCAGAGCTCTTCAAGTAGACCATTTCAAGTCCCACAATTTCAAATTTGTAGGAGTTACCTAAGATAACCTGACATCCAAACAAAAAATTATCCTCATTGGTAGACTGCATTATCAGAATGTCTATTATTTTTCAGTCTCAACTCCTGTGAATTTGGCATTTCCAGTTGCAGAGTGTTGAATGTCAACTAAGATGAAGGAATTAAATTTTATTCTTGTTTAGGCTTGCATTAGAGCACAGTGCTGGCCATCAGTCCAAATCTCTTCAGATTAAGATTTACTTAGGTTTCTACTTCCCAGATACATTTCTAATCATTTGTTTTCAAAAATGGGGCAGCTGCTCTCTGCAGGGATAGGGTTCAGGCAGTCAATGTTAGACATTTCCTTTGTGCTGTCTAGTCGGTTAGTATTTGTAATTTGCATGTTCTCAATTTACATTCTGAGTTTCATGAATCTCATTCTAACTTTTCTCTACAGGTTTCTAATTCTGTATTTTGAAATGCCCTTTCAGAACTACATATTTCTCACATACTGTAGTCTTGTATGTCATAGTTCCTACAACCATTTGACAGTCTGGCTCTTCATCTTTTCTGGCCAATTAATCCTTGTGTAAGCTGCTGCAGTTTCAGCAAATTAAGCTACTTGATTCCCAGTCTTCTTTCTGTACAAGTGGAATGGAGAAATCAATTTCTAATTCCTAAGATTGCTTAGAAGATTAATTAGTTATTGTTGTTGCAATCCTCTTAAGATTAAAATACTACATGAAGGAAATTATGATCATACAAATGTTCTTCCTGAAAACATAAGCTACAATTTTTTGGATGAATGTGGATGCTTTGTTATTAGTTTGTTTTTTTCTTTAACCCGTTTCAGGGTTTGGTTTGGGTTGATTTGGGTTTATTGTGAGGGGGTTTTTTTGGGTTTTTTTGGTTTGGTGTGGTTCGGTTCAGGTTTTTTTTTTTTTCTTTTTCTTTTTTTTTCTTTTTCTTTCTTTTTTTATGAGAGTAGGAAGTATTTCAAAGCATAATTGAATTTCCCATTGTCTGGAACATACAGGCTTCTAGGTAAAGATAAATAAGTGTCCTTTTTTTGTTTGCTTTACTTTTTGTTTTTTCCTTAAACCATAACAAATTCATCATTGGAATTTGCCTTGTTACAATTACTTTTATTGTAGGTAGAGGTAAAACATTGTCTGTTGTTCACTACAGGTCAAACTAGTTTAAGGCATGTTTTTTGAGAGATTCGTTTGCACACAGAAGCTGTGTCCTTGTTGCTTTATGAAATGAATTTTTGAACAAGCGTGGTTCTCACTAAATAAATGACAATTTATGAAATCACAAAAACTGCCTAAAACAGCATAATGGCTTTAAAGTATTTTATTTAGCTTTTGGCAAATCAACAGATGCAGAGTATCAATGAACATGCATAATTTATCTACTAACAGTATTGTCTCTACTTTTTAGGATGTTGTAAGACTGCCTTTTATTTGTGCTTTAATATACCATTGATTGTAATCCTAATACAGTTTGCAAGAATTTTAAACACAAAACTATCAGAACAGTGAAATTCTAAATAAAATAATGTATCTAGATCTATACTAACCATATAATATCTTTCATTTTTACTAGCTACACTTCAGAAGCTTCAAAGGAATTATATTGTTAATATCAGATTTGTTTCTTCTTTAATGTTTAAAAATTACATAAACTATTTAAATATTATGATCGCAATACAACATCTCCTTTTGTCTGAGAGCAAGTAGCACACCAGGAACTTTGAGTTCCTAGAGGATGTCCTGGAACTACTAGGATGGCTAACATAGTGGTACTCAAACTATTATCATTTGACACTATTTTATATTTCTTATTTATATGTTTGTTGCCATTGGTTGCTCTGGAGTAACCAATAACTACTTTCCTTTCCTTTTACTTTCTTTTTTTTTTTTCTTCACATAAGAGATTAAAGATATAGAGAAATGCTGGCCCTTGTTTCCTACATATCTAGTATCCTTCAATACACTGAAAGGTGTCTAAGAGCTATGAGACAATAAGAGATGTGACACAGATCTTGATCAGATAAATTTCTCTCTGAATTGGCAACAGGAAGCTAGATGGGATACTGAAATGGCACTGCAAGTTTGTTTTTAGGCAGATGAGTCACATCCAGTTTTGATTCAGTTCAAGATTTAATTACCCACATTTATATTTCCAACACTCTGAAACTTCTTTGTGATGTCTAAACCTCATTGCAACCATTGCACATCTCAGTACAGTCCATATAACTTGGGAAGCAATTTAGTTGACAAAAAAAGTACTCCTCTAATGCCTGAATCAATCCTTGAGAGTGTGGCATTTGAAGTCATGAAACATGCTAGGATGTCCTACCTGACCATCAGTTGCCATTCCAGAAGACCTATGACCCATGCAGTGTCTCAGCTGGCACTTGGCCCTATGTCTGGGAAACCAGTCCTGATCTGGTGGCTGATTAGTGGAATATGCTGATTGTATTGACTAGACTCACTCATTTATAAGTGGACACAAATTTTCAGTGTCACCTGGAGTTGGAGTCATCCTGAAAAAGGCTTTGATTAAGAGAGCCCTGTAGTCTGTAGCCTGTAAATCAAAAGGGTCACCATTGATTAATTCCTTCCTACCATGACTCTGAAACTCAGTTCCCAAATGACTTTTCTGTCAGTCTTTTCAGTTTCTGATATGAAATTTTATACTCTCCGCAATCTCCATTTTGCCATAGATTAAGGATTCATGAAAGTTATCTATCACATTCTGAATTCAAGGAAGAACTCAGAATTTTTTATGTCTGACAACATGTGGTGGTTTTACGTTTGCTGAATTTTGTTTGCCATCAGGGAGATAGGATTTTGGGAGAAAAAGACGAAACTGGCTTAATTAAAAGTGAACAAATAGTTTATTAACGTACAGTAAGGAAAAGAAAAAATGAAAATTTTAAACCCCTTCTCGTCCCCCCACAAGTGTTCACTTTCTTACAAACAACATAGAGACAAAACTTGTGACATTCAGTCAGTTTCACTATTTAAATATAGTCTTTTATTTATTCTTCAGGAGAGGAGTTTCTTGTTCTCTATGGAATTTTCTTACTGACAACCTAGAAAAGTTTTTTTGTGGGTTGGAACTTCCACAGAAACAGCTGCTCAGGGAAAACTTGCTTCCATGTGGTCTCTTTTTATTAGCAGTTTCCCAAGCTGCTTATGGGTCATGGAACTCAGGTATTTGGGGTGTTACCTTTTAAAGATAAGCAGCTTCAAGGCAAAGGATTTCTCATCTCAAGGAACAGAGATGTCTTCTTTTTTTTTTTTTTTTACTGGTGCAGGAGCTTCTCATCTCTTTTTCTCTGTTCAGGCATCTCATGGGACCGTATAGTCCATCACAAACACCTTTGTTCAAAAATCCACAAATCCTCTCCTCAAATGCATATTTTTCTATGATTTAAAGGACGATCTACCAATAGAGTTCATTTCTATAGCTCAAACAAGAAAGTCTAGTTAACAGGCAACTCCTTCATCCCTCCCCTAACTAATCCTTCTCTCACTCTCTCCATCTGACTGTTACGCTAAGTCTTCTCTATGCTCAATCACTTTGTCTGTTCTCACTCTGGGAAGAGCCAGTGCTTTGGAGGGCCCATCTCCTGGCAGGAAAGAGTTAAAGCTTGCCAAGGCCTGTGGTGGTCATCTGATCTCTGCCAAGTAGCAGCCAAGATTTTTTAAAAGCCGCGGGAATGGGGGAAAAACTCAGGCAGGTCTCAAGCAGCCCGGCTGATAAAAGGCTCCTTGCCCCCACCCCTTAGTCTCATTCAGGGTGGGCCCAGCTCAGAGCAGGTGCAGGCTGCAGGCTCCCCTTCCTCTGCTGGGGAAAGGGCCCAGGCCCACGGCCAGGCCTCGGGCCAGCTCCCCCCACAGGGGAGCAGCAGGGTGTTTCCAGCTGCTAAAAACCGATCTGGCCCAGGATGGGGGCACATCATCCCCTCTCTCGGCCTGGGAGTCACCTGGCCAGGCGGGCCTCCCATGAAGGCCCGGGCCCCGGGCAGGCTGCGCTGTCCCAGGCCCCTCCAAAGGGAGAGAGCCAGGACTGCCTTACTCCTTTGAAGGCAGAAGCAAAAGAGAGCGATCTCAGCCTTCGTTATAACGCTGCCTGACTCAGAGGTGTACCCCTGCATGCAACTGGCTATTTTGGTTGTCAGTTCAAAAGAAATCACTAATTGCACCTCATCATTTGTGCTAAACAAACACACAACATAAATGGAAACAATTCTGTTGCATCTGCATGGGGTCTGCTCTGTTCCTCAGCTGGGAAGCTATTTAATACTCATTTTACAGAGTAAGCTTCTTCTATTGAGGTCTGTAGTTTCTCTTGGTTAGTATTCAGTAGTTAAAATGAGTAGCTGGGCTCAGAATTTGGTATTGCAGTAAAGAACTCTGATTTCTTTATTTTAGCTGATTTTGAAAGCTTGGAATTGGTAGTAACATTTCTCTTGCAGAAAGCCAGCAAGAATAATAAAGCTGCTACAGATGTGAGTTTTTGTTTGTATACTTATTGAGTGGTTGACAGAACAATACAATGATGCAAAGGAAAGACCAGAGGATATCAGTGGTAATTAAAAGTTACAAGAAGATGTTTTGTCCTAAGAGGAAAGATTATAGATTGAAAATAATAGTATGTTCCTTTAATGTATTTCCCGCACTCTTCCAGTTTGGGGGATTTACTAAGTAAAAGCTTCTAGCAACAGTGTAGCAAAAGAGAAAAAACACTGTCAATAACAGGAAATTCTCTTTATCAGAACCCTGGGATCTGTAGAAAAATCTTCATTCATTCAGGTAGTTGACAGTGTGAGCTGAATGTCTAATATATCCTGCATTTCTCCTGGGAATGAAAAGAAGGGCTCTTCACAAGGGAAGAAGATGAACATAAATTATAAAAAACATACATATATATGTATATCAGAGCTAGGAGGGAAGAAATGTGTTTAATCCAGTCACAAATGCATCTACAAAACAGTCCTCAGATACCATCCTCTGATATGTCATCAGGTTGCATCTGCATGAAACAATTATGAATCAGAAAACGAATTCTTTTTTTGATACAGTGTAATACCAAAAGTACCAGAAACAGTACAAAAAAAATGTTTAGATGACACATTTGTCTGTACAGCTGCATTTGACAACAAAATGGCTTTCATTCAAAGGAAAACTCATACAAAGGATATGCGAGTCCTCACGCAGGCGTGCTGTGGTAAATAAATTTACATGTATGATACATGTATGTATTACATGTATGCGTTTAGGTTATAGATAAGGCCTTTTACTTCAGCTCATTTAGCGTTACACTTTAGTTTTCACACGTACAAATTTGTGTGTTAGGTTGGGGAACTATGCATCCCATGGTAATTAGATAACAGTGGCAAACATAAACTGCTGATGCCAATATTAATTAGGTTATATTTAGGAAAAATAATTTAATAACAACAACAATTTACTGAGTCAATTGCAGGTAAGTTTTTAATTTCCCAGGCTACAGAAAATAAATGGTTCTGCTGTCAATCGTCATATATATATAATAAACAAGTCTTATCTTCCTCTACAATTCTAATCCTGTGACACCAGAATGATGGTTTCTCTGTGCAATTGAATCACATTGGGAATTCTCCCTTTTCTTCTTGCTGTTTTCTTTTTTTCTGTTGATTTGTTTTAACTCCTGGATTTTTTTTGTACATTATTTGGTTTGTGAAGATTTTTTTATCTCAAGCCTGGAATAGCTAATAACTTATAGTTTATATCTTAGATTTTTTTTAAAATTTGATTTTCATACAAAGAAGTATGAATAATTTGTGCTCTTTCATTAATATTGAAATTGATATGTAAAAAACCCTCTATTCATTTGCATTTTAAAACAAAAAAATACTAAATAATTTTTCAATTTAAAATGAATTGGAAAGTAGAAAGATTTTAATGATCCTAGTTATTGTGAATTCAATCTAGGCCATGAGTCAATAAAATAATTTAAAATACTACTAGTTCCATAAAGTAAAAGGTTTTCTCGGGGGTTTTGTAACATCAAAGTAACAAAAATGCTTCTATAAAGGATATAGCAATCATCTAATATGTTTAATAAAGTGGAAACTTTTCTGTGCTTGTAGATTTACATTTTTATGCAAATCTATTCATAAGCACATGTAACTATATTTAATCTAATTTATTTGCTGTTAGGGATATTACACTTAAATGTGTTCATAAAGGATCAAAACCCAGTGCCTTTTATTCAGGTGAATTAATTTCCTTTAGTCAAAGAATTTGAAAGTATTGACAAAAATTACAGTCTTGTGTAAAAAAAAAGTGATACCATTTAGCAGTTTTTCTCATATTATGGCCTAATTCAGCTGTTGCTGGTATAAATAAAAATCCTTTCATGGAATCAGAATTGGCTGTAATATTCAGGAAACTAAGCCGCAGGCGCAGTTTGTATTTATTTATTGTTCTTCCAATGTTGTCTGTAGTCTAAAATATTATCAAATGCAAAACAATAGGGAAAGGATTGTATGTAGAAAAGGAGCATTATTAAGTTAAATAATTGTTCATCTAAAAATGTTATACATATGGTTTATAAGCCTTCAGAAAGACATACTTCAGTGTAGAGGCATGTAGTTTAAGAATTCTTGCCTTTTTAAAAAATAGAACCAGAGTTTTCAAACTTATAAGTCTTGGACTCCTCCTGTACTTAGGCTCAGACTGATTTAATATCTTTATTAAATGCACCATATTTAACATCCCATTAAAACATCTGAACTGGGGGCATAGTAACTGTATGTTGTAAATATAGCTGTTTTGATCTAACTCTCAAAATTTTGTAGGGTAATCTATGTTTTTAAATTTTTATGCAAGGAATTCAGGCAATCTGTGCTTCTGTATTAGGTTTGCATGGCCAAGCTTTCATAGCAGGGCTGCTACAAGGATGGTGTCTGTGACAAGCTGCTTGAAACTTCCTTCTTGTCTGGCAGAGCCAGTCCCTGGTAGCACCCAAGATGGACATGCTGCTGGTCGAGGCTGGCCCAATTAGAAATGATGGCAGCACCTCTGCAGGAACTCTGTGATTTTTAGAAGAAGAAAAAAATAGTTCTTGCACAGTTGTAATTGTAGCCAAAGAAGAGCAGGAGCAGGATGAGAACATGTGAGAGGAACAGCTCTGCAGACACCAAGGTCAGTGCAGAAGGAGGGGCAGGAGGTGTTCCAGGTGCCAGAGCTGACATTCCCCTGCAGCCCGTGGTGCAGCCCATGGTGAGGCAGCTGTTCCTCTGCAGCCCATGGAGGGCCAGGGGATGCAGAGATCCACCTGCAGACCTTGGAGTAGACCCATGCCAGAGAACGTAGATGCCTGAGAGGAGGCTGTGACCTCATGCAAGGCCTGTAGGCAGAGAAGCCCATGCTGGAGCAGCCTATCCTTGAAGGAACCTGAAGCACCCTGTGGAAGTGATGCACTTTGCAGCAGTTTGGGAAGGCCTGCTGCCCATAGGATGGACTCAGGTTGAAGCAGTTCATGGAGAACTATCTCCTGTGGAAAGGACCTCACTGTGGGGTGGGGCAAGATAGTCCCCTTGAGTAGTGGGAGAAACAAAAGGTGGTGACCATAACCCCCATTCCCTGTCTCATTGGGCCTCTGGGGGAGGAGGTAAAGCTGAGAAGAAGAGAGGGGTGAAGGAGAAGGTATTTTGAAGATCTTATTTTACTTCTCGTTATCCTGCTCTGATTTTGTTAGCAGTGAATTCAATTAGTATCTCTAATTTTAGTCTGTTTTGCCCATAAAAGTATTCGGTGAGTGATCTCTCTCTGTTCTTATCTCAGCTCATGAACCTATTATGTATTCTCTCTCCTGTCCAGCTGCAGAGGGGAGTGATAGGCTTTGGTGGGTCAACTCATTACAGCTTCTAACTTGGGTGCCTCAAAAACATGGCATGAATAAATATTTTAAGTGTTTCCATTCTCCTTCTTCCTGATGTGAATAATTACTATTCTTTGAAATAATTTAACACAAAGGGTGCATAAGATAGGTCTTGTCTAAACCAACCTGAAAACCAAATAATATTCTCTGTTAAGTCAAAAAGAATATGATATAGGTCTTGACATGTATAATCATGGCATCCTATTACCTAGAAAAGACCTTTGGGAAGAATAATTCTGCAGAGAACAGGGTAAACATTTGAAAGTGCTGAAAAAAAACCCATTTCTTGAAAGTGTTTCAACTCTAAAAACTTCAGTTGTTATACAGTTTTCAAAAGGACAACCCTCTGGTTGTCCTTTTGAATGGAATGTGCTTATCAGAAACAGAGAGCAGTCTGCCATGTGCTGAAAAGAATTTAAAGAATTATTTAGTTTATGAAAAGACAAGAAGTTTATGCTTTTAAGGCAAAAAAATTGTGGCAATAAAATCCAATGATATTAATTGCATTAAAATTAATTTCAAAAATGGATCAAGTGGGCAGAACATAAGTTTTACACTGGATATGCCAGAAGTAATACACCTAACACAATAGAGCCCATGCACTCAAATTCATTACCTATATATAGAGAATCTAAAAGATTAGTACTTTCGGACTCTTCATTGACATTCATCAGCCTCCTCCTGGATGCTTTAACATTTTTTAAGTGTTTCTCAAGGATACATTGATTAAGCAAAATGCTTTGGTATTGTCTCAAGCATGTTTTACCACTGAACTCAAACTAGTGACTGGCTTGTATTTACAATACCTAGCTTTTGAAAACGCAACATGTTTTTGGAATGGTATTTATATACTCTTTTTCAAATGCTTGCATGGTATCTAGTTGTTTGAATAATCAATGAGGGGAGAATGATCTTTTAAAGGACAATTCATCTGATTTATCATACTCATATATTTTAGAAGGAGGTTTAACATCCTATAAAAGTAGTTCTAGAAGTAGATATTTCTCTTGACTGCTACTGAGAAAACCTGTGCTGAATGGCTTAGAATTAAATATCTGTTTTTTTGATGACCCAATTAGGCATTTGGAATTATTCCAGTAGCCTTAATTTTTTTCGCACTGAAGTGTTAAAGCCAGCTATCCTGTGGCCTTAGGTATCCCAGGAAAAAAAAAAAAAGTTATCCAAGTCAAGTAGGATAAATTCTTCAGTGTTTAAAATGTATCCATTTTCTGTAAATTTCAGTAGCATTTATACAACATTTCAATATATATTTTGAGATTTCATTTTCCACCAATGTCCCAGTTTGAAGCAGAAAATGCCCACCAAAATTCTAAAAACTATACACACTAGACTGGGAAGCATGTGAACAGGAATGAACACATCAACTATTGTTTGTAGTCTATAGCTGAATTATCTCATATTTTATGTTAGAAGTGTTAGAATTGTAGTTTTTCCCCTCATAAACTTTGTTTCTTAAAAATGAAGGCTTCTGTGATATATGCCATAGACCTTTTCTAACTGGTAAAATACTAAGAACTGTGCAGTGTTTTGGCTGAGTTATTACAACTTATACCAGTCCTGAAGGCCATTTGTACTGTTTGTGGTGTCTAAATTTCTGACAAAAGAAGCAACACATCTGTGCTGGCTTACAAAACTACTGGTTTGCTCAAGAATAGCAGGCACAGAAAATTATGGACCAATGCAAAAAGTTATAGAAAAATTTCTCCACACTAAAAACTATAAGTAGACCCATTTCCTTGCCAAGAATACTAAAATAGTTCCAAGTATTCCTGAAGACAACAGGAGTATGTCTAGTAGTTAAAGAGATGTAAATTGGTAGGTATAATTTTTTCTGATGTTGTTGACACATAAATGAAGAGATGTTTCAAGTCTCAACTTCAAGCTGTGAAGCAAATACTCTGTAACTGCAGACAGACACTTTGGTTTACTGATTACTTTCTGAGTGTTGCTTCCAAAATTGTAGTAGAAAAAAAAAAAAAAGAAAAAAGGAAATAAGAGCATTCTGAAGAAGGCTGTCAGTGCCCTTGGACAAAGCTGCTGGATTAGTTCCTCACATATTCAATGCATTCTTATCATTAATAAACAGGTCATAGACTCACACTTTTATTTTTCTTTGGACAAGAAACAACAACTTAATTATGGCTTAATACTATTAATATTAATAACTTAATATAATTCCTATATACATTTCTTGCCAACTTGTGAAAACACAGATGTCAATATACCACTAACTGGCTTCCTTCTGGCTCTTTTTCCTATCTCAGTTCACTCCCCTGCTCTAAACTCTGTAGCAGTATTTCAGGTGCACAAAAAGGCTTTTCAAACTAGTTGTCAGAGACTGGTTATCTACATATGCTATCCATATCTGCATGTTCCTGTGAGTGAAATGAGCATGTGAGTGCTTATTACTGTGGTATAAGCATTTGGCCCAACAGGAGTGCATTGAAACAGATGTTGCTTAGATTAAACTGGATTTAATATGGTCCTTGAATGTCTTGCTTGCATCTGATACAGTACTAAGGTACTGTGAAGGTACCAAATCTGCTTGTGCAAAACTGCAGATTGAGCAAATGTACTCTAAGAACTATTGGAGAATTCATTAACCAACCACACTATTCTGGATAAAAATGCTCACGTAGATAAAATCTTTATATATTATTCATTGTGTCTCACTGAAAATCTGTTTTCACATAGCTGAAAAATCCTTATGAATTGAAACAGGGAGAGATAAGAGCTTTCCTTTAAGGGCAGGCTCACTGCATCCACAAGAGATGTTGCATATAGGTGATTTCCCAAAAGTTAGCAGAAAAGTACCTTCTTTGAAATAATGAGAAAATATGGACTTAATTTTTTCTGGGAGGTCTGAGAAGGAAGTTTCATGATTCCAGTTTTGAAATTCAGTTGTCCATGCAGTCTTTGGGTAGTTTTAAACAGATCTAGCAAAGGTTTAACATTCTTCAGTAGAATTTAACATTCTCCCATGGAACTGCAGATATTAAAAAATTCGAGCATAATTGCTAATATCACAACTTTAGCATGTCAGACAATTTGTTTTTTGAATGTTGAATTCAAATCACAAAGATTTTCACTATTTCACTACTTAAATACTTGGTTGAACTGTTCTTATTTGTTTAGGAACTTTACAAATAAATCTAATTGAAAATATAGCTCCTTAAAATATGTTTTTAGAAAGGTTTTAAGATGTTTTTGAAAGCAGAAGCTGCATTGTTCTCCTTTTCAATCAAAAGAATAATTTCTTATGGCAGGAAGTACTCTTATCCTCAGACTGCAAAGTTGACTGCTTCTTAGTTGGATGTTAGTTCATCTTTTTTATTAATTATAGACTACATTTATGAGTATAGAGCTCAGAATTAAATGTAGAGATAAGAATATGTTTTGAATCACATTGCTGAATTGTTTCAGTATTTCCAAATTAGAAGTTTACTAAAAAGGACTTGATTTTTCCATGGTATTCTGAAACTTCACCATAATTGAAACTAGGACTTCTTTTTCACTTTTTTGGGGTCTGATGATTTAAAATGGTCCCTAAAAATAAAACACTTTAAGAAAGAGGGTGTTTAAAAAATTGAGTAGGAAAACTTCTTAATGTAAGGTCACAGATAATTTTGTTTCTGTTTTTTTTATATTTGATAGCTTTGAGGACCTTGTTTCTTTTGGGAAACTCCTAAATCCACTTTGTCTTCTGCAGCTTCAGCTTTCTGCAGATAGTTAAGCTATGTTTTCTACAATATTACCATAATATTTTGCTCTCTTAAAAATGGTTCTAGAGGAATACAGAAATTTTTTCTACTTTAAGTCATTTAAGTAATAGTTTTAATCTTTTTGAAATGCAGGTGGAGTCTCTCAGACACCACCTGAACTCATTAACAGAACTGTCATTGATTTTAACAAAGGTATGACTACAATGTATAGACATAAAAATATATACACAGCTAAGAGGCTTGCTAGATTTAGGCCACTGATTATAGCATAACAGAGAGTGAGAACTTTACTGACATTTTTAATAATTCTGTATCACTGGTGATAGTGTTAATGTCAACATTGACTTATTGTCAATAAAGTAAATACATTTTCACAGATGGATCATACATACATGTTGGATTTTCAAAAAGGAAATCACTGGAGTTTAAATTGCAACACTGATATTTATAACTCTACATATGACATATATGACATGTTTATACAAGAAATTTTGGAACTAGGACATAACTTAATAGTCCTCTTCAATATCTTTATGTTGCATGTGTCACTGATCTGTCTCAGGCTAGTCCAATGACCAATGTAAACTAAATAAAAAGCATATATGAAACTCCATCTACTTTTTTTTTTTCTTTTTCTTCATCACTGTTATTTCAGTGTAAAATTTCACAGGAATTAGGAACAAAAAACGATGATGCTGAACGTGATAATTTTAGGGGTAAAAATCTCCTAGGCCATAAAAGTAAAAAATAAAAGAAATTTCTAAATTAGGCTGTGATTGAATATTTATTCCTTTAGATATAAACTTTATACACACAAGAGCATCCAAGCAACCAAGCCCTTCCTTACAGTCAGAAAACTTCCTTTGCTGTCTTCCCTCAAAACAAAATTACATTTGCCACTTAGAGTTGTACTAAGCAGATCAAAATAGGTCAAGGATTTAAACCACTGGTGAGTAATTCACAAAATTAACTTCCACCCGACAAATATTTGGATCATATGTTGTCTATTTACAGTCACAGAATGTACCCAGAATGAATTTTCTTGCAGAACACCTAATGCCTGACATTACATTATTGCAACACTCTGTATTGAATTAGTCTGAAAGAAATATATTGATGTGCTAGTATAATGGTTTTCAGATCAGACACCATTTATCAACTACTTAGCTAATATCCACTCTTAAATTCAAAGAGTGGACAGAAGTGAAGGGTAAACACCGACGTCTGACATGCTTATCGCTTTCAATTGTGTGGTTGGCCAGCCATCTGTATTTGATATGGCTAGTTCAGTATGTCTTTTTTTTTCTCTGCTAATGAATACAAATTCACTGTGCAATTCTGGATGCAGTAAATTACACTATGATAGCTGATGCTGTCAGTGAAATGCTAGTCATTGAGTCTGATAATTAAAGAATGACATTTAACGGAATAGCATATCTGGAACGGAATGTGTTTTGTGAAAAATGAACATGAAGGCCAAACAGAGGTTCTTGTTATTTTTAAAAAGAATGTTGGCAGAAAGAATGGTCAGAGCAGATAAGCTGATATCTCTGCATTAGTTGATGAGATAGTATTGCATGGCAGTTTAATAAATAAGAATAATTTGTCACATAAAATTTACAGTTACCTTGAATACAGGTTCACTTTTGTCACTACAGCTTCAAGAAATGCAAACATCATTATATTTCTTTTGGATGTTTTACCTTATAGTACATAATTTAGAACCTCAAACTATGTCATAATTTTTTACTGACGTTGTGATTATTTGAAGAAGCAAGGTGCTTGAGGTATGTATAAGGGTCTCTTGACAGAAGCATCGAAACTTATCTTCAATTCCAAACTTACTGCAATGTATGATTTTCCTGCTGCTCCAGACTGGCATTTTACAAGATCCCATTTACATCTGTGGTTAAAACCTTAAGCTACAAGTGGTTTAGAGCACTAAAATCTATCATGGACTAATATAATTTGAATTTTGATATATAAAGCAAAATAACCACTACTTTTATAGGTTTTTGTTTACTTTATGTTTTAATTCAACTCATCTACTCAATGGACAAAGAAAATTCAGTGCATGCAAAAATAAAATATCTTTTTGCTCAAAATATTTAACTTTTTCATATAAAACAAATCCAATTTCTATGTTATGAAATATTAAAGGCTTTTAAACTTGCTCAGAATATATACTAGCCAAAATCACTGAAACAGACTGTGAAAAGAAGCAGTTCTGTTGAATGTGTTTTGTTTTCTTGTATTAGAAAATTCCATTGGTTTGAATTTTCAGAAATATACATGACTGCTAAACGTAAGCAGAGTTTAAAAACCTGGTGTTATTATACTACACCTGCATCAGTTTATCAAGAATCCTATTTCCCCAGTAATATTGAATCTGTCTTCATGTACTACAGAGTCCAGTTCTGAAGATATTTAACCTCTGCTTAAAACAATATACATTAAATCTATTAAAAAAGTGAATTAAAAACTTTTTAATTTTGTCTATATCGATATATAAATAAATCTCAAAATAGAAGGAATATTTTATAAGGATAATGCTGTTTTGCCTGCAAGTTTCAGATAGTTATTTCTTGTCAAATGAATCTTTATATTTTACAGTATTATATTTAAATACAATGGTCATTCAATTTAATAATATATTGAAATATAATTATTTATTTATTTTTTAGGCATTCACAGGGCAAAACCTAACGGACAGCTTGAACTTTTTCCCAGGTGAAATGCAATACAAATAACCTTTAATACAGCATATTGCAAAAGCAGAGCATCATTCATGTCTTTAGAAAATTAATCTCTTATGCATGATTTTACATAAAGGTCAGATTGTAAAATTTACCCTTTGCATTCAAATTTATTTATGTTTTTTAATCAGAGAATCATTAAGGTTGGAAAAAGGCTCAAGTCCAACCATTAACCTAATGCTGACTGGTCCACTAAACTGACTATGTGACCCTATGTCAAGTTCTTTTTTATCACATTAAATAAGAGAACTTTTTTCAAATAAAGGCTTTACTTCTAGGGGTTATTTTAAAGCATCAGACCCAAATTAATCCTACAAGTGCAATAATTGCATAAAACTTAAATTTCTTAGGTTAAATGGTATCATGGCAGTAAAACATTATGTTAGCAGTTGATGACTTCCATTTACCTGTCATAGAAAGTAAGATATCAGAATGAAACTGATGGGAAACAGTTCTCATTTATGTTCTGATTTTATTGAAGTTTGCTGTAAATAGAAGAAAATCTTTCATTATCGATTAAGGCTAATATATGTTGAAAGCCTCCTCAGAAAAATATTATATGAAATTCACAGAGGTTTTATATGTTCACCCTGTGAATGAGAAATCTTCTGGAGTGATAGAGACCTGAATCTTTGGGTAAGACTTTGTATCATGCCCCTCATCTGGGACAACCATGTAGACTGGATGCAGTATGGCATCACTGATGTTGTGTTAAATGTTCAGGTGATGTTCAAATTCGCACATAATTCAAAGTAATGCTGTGTGTACGGCAGTGAGAAGTATGGAGTGAAGCTGGTGTGTAAAGCTGGATGATCTCCAGGCATATCCTGGATACCTTTATAGCTTATCGATTTCGAACAGGCATGATCTATTTCTGTATTTCACCTCTGAGGTGAATAACCATGTGCAGAATGTGTGAGACTAGTAAATTTCCCCTTACTCTAGCCCAGAATCATAAAATCAACTCTTTCTAAATGTTTTCTTAATATCTGTACATTTTTCTTCCTGAATTTTATAAGCAGGATTTTTTAAAATATAACTAGAAAAANAAAAAAAAGAAAAAAAAAGAAAAAAGCCCCAGAATTAATAGTTTCACATGTTATAAAAAGTTTAATTTAATTTAGAATGCAGATGAATAAACAGATTATGTCATAAGCATGCAATGCTTTCACATATGGGAAATGAAAATGTACTGCCCTCCTGTGCCTTAGTAGTTTCAAATAGACTAACAGACAAGAGACTGTCTGAATTGAAAAGTGGTGAAGAGTATACCACATTTCCCCAGATGGATAAAGTGATAGCATTTTCTGTAGGAAAAAACTTGTGACGGACAGAAAAAGAATAGGAAGAATCTGTCTCTCACAGTAATTGTATAGAGTGCTCATCTGGGAAACAGGCTAATCATCTGTATTTCAGATTGCTTTAGGAACAGTACACATTATTAAATATTTTTTCTAAGCAAATCTATTTCAAGTTGGAGACAATGGCTATGATTACTTTGGAGTGTTGAGGGCTGTTTTTAAATGTGTTATAAACAATAGAGTTCCTTTTCTAATGAAAATTAGCACTCTTCATTCCTCTTAGGTATTATTTCCCCTTTGAGATGAAAATTTATAAAACATAGGAATCAGTAAAAAGGAAGATTTCATGTGTTATTTTAGTTCAACACCTGAACAGTAAGGTTCAGCTTGGTTCGTTGGACTTAGATAAAAATCTCACAAATTTTTTGAATTGAATTGACACCTTGGTATGTGTTCCTCTGACTGAAGTGTCCTGACAATGCTGCTTTATCGTCTACCATATGTTAATGCAGTAATTGATTTATTTTGCTTCCTTCTGGGCTTGTGGTCAGCAGCAATGTTTTTATGCCCAAAAGTCTATCCAATTTTCATAGCAATATGATTATCCTATTGTTTTTATATGTTTACTAACCCATTCAGGAAAATGATAAATTAAATTTGCTTGTAAATAAGGGCATTATCAAGGCCTTATTTTTATTCCATTTTTCAGGCTTTATTTTTGGCTGAGACTTTGGTTTAGAGGAGTGCACTACAGATGTTTGTCTGCTAAACAGAAAAATAGGAGATTCAAATACGTATAGGTAGAGAAAAGGATATGAAATTGTTGTGATAATAACGTCATAAAAAAATTCTCTCCTACATCAATGCATACATGCATTTCAAATATAAATGAACTGCAAATATTCAGAGAATTTAAAGGCAATAATCTTGTATTGTGTAGGTTCTATGTGTTTCGTATTTTTAAGACAGGCAGCATTTCCTGCTCATAAATAACTTTTTAGTGAAATGAATTTTGAACGTGACCTGGGTATCCTCTCAACTGGAATTATCATTAATAAGAGAAGAACTACTTGAGTTCTGTATAGAAACTAGAGGTGCTTTGACAGTGTGAGACCATATGAAAAGAACTACCAATTGCTTCTGATTGGTTTGTGAACTGAGGAAGACCCAGCTGAGACTGAACTGCTGCATTTGAGGCCTGTAAGAAAACTGTTACTGAAGGATGGTTATCTACCCCATGTAAATGGAAATACAGGATTTCGGCTCAGATAGACATGACTCCTTTCTGATAAGGAACCATACTTAAAGAAGAAAAAGTGTTACTGAATGATACATCTCGTGAGTAATTCCAACCAATAAAACCCTGATCCCTCAAGTATCTCTATATCAGAATAAAGATGAGTTCGCTGTGTGCCTATTTTTTGCGATTCTGTTGCATTTTAAAAAATCAGTTTGTTCCTGGAGTTTAAAGTTTTATGGAATGAAAAAAAAAATTAATAGAGAAAAGAAATACTCAGTTACTTGTGAAACGGAAAAAAAAAGAATGCTTTTGTGTCATTCTATTTTAAGTTTAAAGAAAGTCTATTGTGACATTTAGGTTGAAAGAATCATGCTGAGGTGGAAAAGTGTAGCATCCAATCAAAAGAAGATCAGGAGGAAATTGAAGTATCATGGGAACATGAGTGAACATGAATTTATAAAAGAAATATTTTCACACTGAAACGAAGTAACAGTTTTAAAAATTCCATTAATAATTCAAAGGTAAAACTATTTGGCAAATATTTTGGAACATCAGATAGGCATCAAAAGAAATTTGATAATATCTTCTCAATTATACTGAGACAAAGAGTTAAATATTCTTTGACATTAAGTTTCTATTGGGTTCTACTTTTGAGCAGCAAACCAAATTTTGAGGAAAACAAGTTTCAGGATCTGGTGATCTTTAATTCATATTTTGAAACAAAAATTACATTTGATGAAATTTATTTTTTATTCAAATGCTGATTTTTAAATATTGACCAGTCTATTTTGTATGACAGCTGTACATTAATGCACATGGACATTTTAATTCAACATATCTATTTGCCTATATGTGTCTCTCTCTTTCCCTCTCCATCCACATCCTCATTACTAAGTCCATCTACTAAAGTATTTTATTGGAGTAATATTTTGTACTTTAAGCTTCTAATTCCACTGAAATTCCAAGTGTGATGAAACAATTGGTTTAATGCACACTTTATGATCTCCTCTTTCCATTCATGTCATTCAGCTGCACATTTACCAGAATGTTAAAAGAAATAGTATTACTACAAAAAATAATTACTCTCTGTGCTTAAATTGTGCAGGCATCTTCAGAAGCCTTATAAAAACTTTCTTTTTTTAGATTTAGATTTTTCTGCAAGTTAAGTGCACAGATATTATTAAAAGAAATATGGTGATGAGGACAAAAAATTGGGTTACACTGTACAAAGCACATGTAACTTCAAATGTTCCTAACCCTTGGTATAACAGGTATATTTTCTAGTTAAATACATTTGATTTTCTTACATATGTGTAAATTAGCACTTCAGTGTAGCTTGGTTGTAATGGTTTCACGTTTGGCAACTCGTTTGCCAAATTTTTGCGTAGCGGACTGAGTGTCTTTTCTGCTGTGAGATATCTATAGGAGAAAAGCAAAGCAGGCTCAAACTTAAAGGTTATAAGGGTAGATTTATTAACACACACTAAAATGAGAACCAAAATGAAACCTTCAAAACAGTTCTCCCTCCCCACAACTGTTCACTTTCCCACTAACAACCTAAAGAGACAAAACCTGGAACTCTTGGTCAGTTTACCACCCATAAAATAGTCTTTTATCAGTTCATTTGGAGAGAGAAGTCTCTTTTAGTCTCCCATGGAATTTCCCCACTGACAATATAGAACTTATGGGTTTTAATTCTCACAAAAAACAGCTTCCCAGGAACTTGCTTTTGTGAAGTCCTTCCCATTAGCAGCTTCCTGGCAGGTGCATATGGGTCACGGACATAACTGGGGTGTCATTTTCAAGACAAACAGCTCTAAAAGCAAAGGTTTTCTTTGTCTCATAGAACAGAGATCTCTTTTCTCTTCTTCCCTGGGGCAGAGGGCTTCTTATCTCATCTCTCTCTCTCTGTTCAAACTTCTCATGGGATCACAGCTTCTCATAAGATCAATATTCACTTAGTCCATCACAAATACCTTTGCTTCAATCCACAATCTGAACAGTCATATTCTCCACGATTTAAAGGGATATTCTAATACATTACAGTTCATTACCATGGCCCATAAAAGACTTTCAGCCCAGAAAACTAAGGCATATTCTCCATCTCCTCTCAATTAGTATTTTTACACTCTTTCTCTCTCCTCACTGAGTTTAGTCCCATGCTGTGTCTCTCTAAGTTTCAATTGCTCTGTCATTTCTCTCACTCAGAGAAGGGTTAGTGCTCCGCAAGTTTCATCTGTGCAAAGGAAGAGTTAACATTCCCCCAGGTCTGCAGAGGACATGCTAGTTCTTTCCCGGGAGATGGCCAAAGGTGGCAGACTCAGGCCGTGCTGAGGCTGGAGCCAGGATCTCTCCTGCAGCTGGGCTTTCCCTAGTTCTTCCTCTGTCCAGAGCTGCAGGAAGACGGGGGTGCTCAGCCTGGGCCATGATGGAAGTGCGGTGTAGTGGCAGATGTTGGCAGCCACTTGGGCCTGGGCTCAGCTGGGACAGGGAATAATCCCTCCCCTCCCTCTGCCCTGGAGCCATCGGGCTCACCCCGGCCAAGCGGCTGCAGCGGCTGGGTCCAGCCAGGCCACCAGGTCCCGGTGGGCCACGCGGCAGAGTGGGGCCGGCCCTGCTACCTGCTCCAAGGCAGGAAGGAAAAGGAAGCTTCTTGCGATTCATCCGATTTTTAACTTGTGTAGTCCAGAGGCATATCTCTATATTTAATTGGTTAAACCAGTTGTCAATTTCAAAGCCAGTCACTAATTGGACTTTGCTATCTGTGCTAAACCAGCGCATTGGTCCATCCAGGGAAAGCTCCTGTTGAGCCATGAATACTTCAAGCATAATGTACTGGTACTAAAACAGTCACATGCTTAATATATATGCTTACAAATAAGTCTTAACCACAGGCTGAATTTTTCACTGCAAAATTTCTGAGTAAAGTCTCCAAAATATTTCATAATGTTAGGAGAATTCTAATGAAGTATGAAGGTGTTTAACTTATCATAAATCACAATTCAGTTCTGTCATATAAATTTCGCTAAAGCTCTGAATGCAGTATTGCATGTTCTATGAACAGATTAAACTAGCATTTTCTTCCTACGGGCAAAATTAGGAGCAGTTCTTCTAATTTGTGGCACACAAATCCACTCAGTATTTCTGACAGTTGTAAGAGAAATAAAGGTCAAGCTGTACCCTGTGGTACCTGCATTCATTCAATTTTGCCACTTGAAAAGTACATTTAATCAAACTTTTCAAAGTTATAGCTTTATAAATGGCTATTTATTTCTGGCCTTTGATTTGCTATTTGCATTACTTTTTTACCCACTTCATCATGTGCATAATTATCTATCCAATTCAAAAATTATGACTATTTTTTGAAGAAGTTCAGGTCTTAACAAGAGTTGAGGTCTTCTTGGTTTTTCTTCTATGCTTTTTCCAATACTTGAGTAAAATTCTTCCTGGAGGATTACTTACCATGCAATAAACACACACAAGAGAAAAACCCCTCAGTATTGTGTTCCAGCCCCAGAATATTTAGCTGAGAAAAACATGCATGAGTAGTGAATTTAAAGCTGACCTTTGAACACTGAAGCCGTTTTTAGGTTGAACTTTTTATCTGCTAACTATAGTTTATACACCTCAGTAAAATACAGATGGTAGGTAAAAGAGTATAGTAAACAGAAACAAGGAGAGTTAACTTGAAATATGACTGTTAAGAACAGTTAATGAGGGGTGTTGCTCACAGACCCAATTAGAATGCAGAATATTATTTAGAAAAGAAAAAAAAAATGTAGGAAACACAAGCTAAAATTTAGATAAATCCTCATGGCCAGCTGCTCTTATCTTAAGGCAAAACTATCAAACATTTCCGGAATGGTTTAGAAAATTCTGGAGCTTGACAAACTAGAATAAAAATAAATAATATATTGCTTAAAAATATTATAGTAAAATATATTATTGGATTGGGACTTTTTGTTTCGTTTTTCATTTAAAAATATTTATAAATAATTATTTGGATGGGGGAAAAATCCGTTTGGGTGGATAAATAACACAGGATGTGGGAATTGTAGACTACATATTGTAGACTACATGTGAATCTTGAAGTCAGAATGAGAATCTTGAAACTGTTTAGCTCTTTCCTAATTAGACAAAAAATAATGAAATATTCTGGCCCTCTGCTGAATATGCTTTTTAAACATTTACCTTTATTTATGTTGTTATGTTGGGGATACATCTCTCTTATTTATTGTGTATCCAGATTATGTTCCATATAACTATATCCTTGCTCTCAGGATGCTCTCAGGACAGAAAAAAAGTTGTCACGAAACAGTCTTATCACTACTGCAAAAACTAGAAAAGAAAAAGTACAAGAGAGCTAGACAGTGATTCAGTGGGCAGAATGGCAGCACTGAAATCAGTCTTGCAGCACTTAGAAATGATAGACCATTCAGACTGTATTTTGAAGCTGCTGCTAGCAGCAAAGAGCACAGAAACTTTATCAGGAGAGACGGCACCTATGTTATCATTTGTTATACTGCCAGGATGAAGAAAATTTTAAAGGAAGATGAGAAAATGGCCATGAGCTACTGTGTATATGGCTGCAGGGATCATGATTTGTTTAGTTTTTATTGTTTAGCTTTAGTACATATTCAAGGTTGTACTTGTCACTGAAAAGAGTTTGAAAGCAGTACTTGCAATGGGAAGAGTTTTGTTCAGCCATAATTTTCTAGGTAGTCCTCTGAACTCTTATTTATAAACACAAAGAGAAGTCTTTGCTGTTTAGAAAATGTGTGTGCTAATAACGAGAAAAAAATTACTTTTTTTATAATAACTCTATGTTTCAAACCTTGCTGTGCTTGAATATTATGTCTGCTTTCTGCCTGTACCTATGTATGTACCTGTGGTAATGGAATATAATTTTAAGTTATGGAATTCAGGGTCCTCTTATGTTCAGATGAGATCACTGCAAAGTAGTCTCTTTCTTTTGTCTCCAAAAATCTGTTCTATTTTAACCTTCTTTCTAAGCATGAAGGAAGAATTGATTTAGAACTGAGAGTTCTAATTTGATTATGAATAATTTTAATAATGAATCTTCTAATGCAATTTTTAATGTTTATTGGTTTGCTGTGATTGCGACAAAATATAGTGGAGTCTTTGGGTGCATGTAGTGTCGTGCTGTACCCCCACATTCTGCCCCCCTCCATCATTCTACTCCCCCTGTTGTCATCACCCCCACCCCATCCCCTGACCTGCCTTTCCACCATCTCTGAGAAGGGTTTTGAAGAGGTTTGTACTGTATCCTATAGATAGTACCATCTGCTGTCACAAAGCACATGGTTGTGACTTTTCACATCCCAAGAAAGGGACAATTTCTTCCTCTTGCTGCACCTCATCAACACTGACCTTAGAGCAGGTTGCTCAGGCTTTGTTCACCCAGCTCTCAGAAGCCCCTAGTGACAGAGTTTACAGAAATGGCTTGGTAACTTGTTCCAATGCTTACTGATTTTCATAGTGAATTTTTGCTCCTGTGTTCATTCTGAACTTGCCCTGTCACCCTGTTAGTTTTGGACACTGATCCACCTATCACATATGTGGGTAAATGGCCTGGTTCTAACATCTTGATGGCCTCTCTGAAAGCACTGGAAGATTACAATTAGGTCCTGACCAACCTCAGGTGGCTGAATTCCAGCTTATGAATATTTTTCTTTTATTTGGGTTGCAAAACTGGACAAAGCATTTCAGACACAGTCAAGCATGATCAAGCATGATTTATCTAGATGAATTTATGCTATTTCCAATCACCTTTCATCTGTCAGTAAAAAAGTGAAGTGGAGAAAGATAAGCACAAAAATTACCTTTTTTTAAAATAGAAAGATACATTTAAAAAAATAAAATTAAAGCTCAGTTTCCATATTCAGTGGAAATAGGACCAATTTTAAGAAATCAGTTTTGACAATTTGTCTCTACATAAAGAATAAAACAAACTTCAGGAGGGAGATACTGAGAAGTATTTCTATACTAATAACATCAGGAAACAAGTATTCACATCACCTTGGTGATCAAATAGTTATTCTTTTTGCAACTATAAGAAGGTGGATCTGACTCAGTGACAGAACAGCAACATCCCAAATTCCTCTGTTCATCTGAAAGAGAAGTCTGGCTCACTGACACTAAAATTTTTCTGACATATCTGAGTTGTCTTAGGCTGTAATTTCATATTTATATATACTTTGAGGGATGATGTTATAATGTGCACAGGTAGACAAAGGAATTACATTCCACAAAGCTTTTTTCACTTGTAAATATTCCTCTTTTTCGGAAACTTATGTGCAATGATTATCTTACAGAAAAGTGGATTCTTTTCTTACAGAGGAATTACATGTGTCAGAAAATATAATGATCATTATTTACCTAAATCTCTAGCCAATTCCATAGCTCAGTCGTGCAGCAAGTACATATCATTATAGACCTACTGTTTTTGCATGCTTGTCTTAGTAATTCTTTTTCCCTGAGATTAGAATGAAATATTGAGATGAAAAAGAAAATTTTAATGATAATGTTTTTAACAATATGGCTTGAAATAGTAATTTACCTCTAATATAGTCTTAGAAATGTTTTGCTTGTACTTTGCTTATAATTGAAACAATGAACAAAATTCTCAGCCAGTAATCTGTATTCTACAGTAACCTGTAGACCCATTCTTCACAGATAATTGTTACACATTTCAAAGTGTTTAACATAGGGCAACAGAGTATTTCTATGCCTTTTGGTGCCTTTAATCCATTTTTCAGTTATGTTAACACCATAGGCACATAATGAAGTATGAATTTTCAGATCACACTGTTTGTGTATATCCTGCTAATCTGGACCTCTTCTTGCGTCATTACTGAATGAACCATACATGATCAAAGCAGTGGCTCACTCTCCGGTTCTTTCTGGGACCAAACAAATTGTTTGAATTAATAGTTGGGAGACTGGCAAAACCTGGTAGTAATTTAGTCATTAGATGTAGTAAAATCTCTGCAACATGCGTTATGCACAGGACCACATAAAACTGTCTTCCTTCCTCAAGTCTCAGTGTCCTGAGAGGACACTTTTAGCTTTTTGCTTCAAAGGCAGGAACAGAGTACTGGCAATGTTGCTTACTTGGTTGAGAGAGATTTATTTGCTTGGCTTTCATATTTTCATTGAAAGAAGAAGACATTCCTCTTTGAAACTTGATCTGGACTAAAATTTTAATGCTCTCATTCCTTTGTTTGCTGAACAAGAATCTGATAGTTTCAGCTGCATTTCAAACTCACAAATATTTCCTTGGAGAAAGCTAGTCTCACAACATCTTTACAAAGTTGTGTTCAATTATATCTCTTTTTAAAGACATTATTTTGATGTCACTTTTATGGAAAAGATACAAAATTCTGTTTCAGAATATTCCAAACAAATCGTATTTTCAGATAAATGTTTTCAGCCTAAAGGCTGTCTTTTACATGAGCACCAGAGAGAAAACCCAAATACTTTTCAAAATTTATTTTCCTTAGCATTTTTTCTATTTTCTGTTATAAATAAATGCTTTATGATTTCCAGGTACATTACTAATCCTCCTATTTGATTAAGTATTCTACACTAGGCTTGATTACTTTAGCAATAGTAACCAATTTTGTTTTGTTGGTAAATACGTACTTACTAGCCACATGGAAAAGTTATAGGGTATTTGTACTTAGAGAGAATATTTCAGAGAAATAATTTCCTTGGATTACTCTCTGAACACTTAAATAATTAAGAAGGGAAAAATTCTTCTTATTTTTAAATCGTATTTAAAATTTTAGAATTTTTAAAGGGAGAGAAAAATCACAGGTAATTATGGTGCATTTACTGCAGTCTTTCGTTTTCATGCAGGGAAAGGAGACTGAAGAAAAGTAACATCCTCCTTTCTGTCTTCCTGATCTGATGCTTGTAGAAGAAGAAAAAGAAAATTGAGAACTTTGAGAGAATTTTCTCTGTGAATCATTTACCTGGTACTGCATAAGAATTTATTTTTTTTCCTAGCTGCCATGAATTTAGAAATAATATTTTTTTCCAAAAAACATACATACAATTTCTAGAATGTTACTGCTAAGGTCTCAACAGTGCTATCATGACTTCAAAGTTATATTGAGTTTTATTTTTTTTAAAAAAAGCAAAATACTGGAATCTGTAATAACTTATGAATGTTTATTTTATTCTACTTTTCAGACAGATATACTTTATTTGCAAAGAAACTCTATCAGCGCTCAAAAAATTGAGTCTTCATCTCGTGAAATTTTATGGAAAGTATTTCTGGAAAATATTCTTTGTATTGTTATTATTTTAATATCAGCTGATAGGTTCTAAGTCCATTTTTCACTAAACTTTATCAAAATTCTGCATGTCATTGTCACTAGATCAGGCATCTGTTCCTGATAACATACAAGTCATTACCCATAACATATATTTCAATACATTTTGCTCCCGTACTTTTGTTTAATATTTTTGCTCTGAATAGCTACCTTAAACAGTACTTCAAGCTATCACACAAAATCTCACATATCACACTTCATCTGTTTTCTTCCAAAATAATGTTTACTAGTAATTACATTTATTTTATCAGAAAGAATTTACATCTTCATCATGCAGTTCAGGATTAGAGACTATAAAAATAATTTGTAGATAAAAACACACACATTTAAATAAATTTGTGTAAGCTGGCATTTATTTTTCACCTTTAAATAAAAAAGAAGCAGATTTTTAAATAAAATTAGAACATTTTAAACCTTTTAAGTGTGGTTATTTGCTAGATGACTTTTTAAAAATATAAAACAATTCAAGCCCTTTAGAAACTTTAGTCCACTGTAAATATTTAATATTGGTTTTACTTTTAACCATGTTAAGCAACTTCCAGTTTCTTTTGGTTTTTGTATGCTATCTATGTTACCTGACTTTAAAATTATATTAAATCTAGATTATATTGTTTAATGAATAAATTAAGTATGATGTATTATCATGTAAATCAGGTTGAAAACCTGAGTTTCCATTTTAAATTAGGAAATTATATTTCTATTCACTTTTCTTTTAACCAGACAAGGACTATGTATTTATTTTCAAGTGAAAAAACAAAACAAAACAAAACAAAACAAAACTTTTCAGAGAGAATGACATATAGGCATGGGCATGATTTTTGATAATTTTTTTTCAATAAAACTTTCAAATGCCTTAACAAACTGTTGTTTTCTGGTCCTTGAGAAGCTACCATATTTTTTCATGCAAGTTTTAAAGGCTTTTGCTTCGGAAATGTTATTCTCTGATGTATACATCTCAAAACACACAAAAATTGAGAAATATTTGTCATAATTGTATTTTGTTTCATTTTTTTTAATCTAGAATTAAGTTATCTGCTTCAAACAGAAAGCCTATCTATTGCTTGAATACTCCCTAAGCCCCTGAGATAATGTTAATTGATAGCTAGAATTTATGTTGACTTTTTCTGTGAAGGTAATTTCTTGTGGGTTGTGGACTAGCACCTGGTGGGGGGTGTATGCACTGCTAATAGGAATTGAAGGAACTGTATTATTTCAAATTTTAGTACACATCATTTTCAAATGAAAACAAAAAAAATCAGGAAAAATACAAATTAATTTATTTTTTCTGTCAGGTGGTTTTATTAGATTACTTATGCTCACACACTTTAAAAAAATGTATGTAATTTTTATATATATATATATAT